>CAIGRF010105941.1:3660-53689 GCA_903798235.1 Fraxinus ornus | reverse complement strand
ATTATAAAATTAAATTAATATACAGCCCACCCCACCGAAATTCACTCCATTCTCTCTCTCTCTCTTCATTATCTACCAGTAGCCACGTCGATGATGCAGTCGGTGAGAATCGTAACTTCAGTCGCGACAATGATGTTATCGTTGCCGTGCACTGAACAGAAACATCGCTTGATGCCGCTCCTGCAGTGACTATGATGCGTGCAATAGTCATTATCACTACTGCTGTAGCAGCGACGATGCGGTCGTTGTGGCGCTTAGAGTGCAACGATCGTCGTCGATCTAGTTTTGCAATATTGGTTGTGGAGTGATTTTAGGGTGGATTTTCTTGGTGGTGTTTGCAGTTGGTGGTGGTAAAGTTGCAAGGATGCTGGTGGTGCCGATTTCGGGCAGCGCTGCGTGCGGCTTAGGCGTCGTTGCTGGTGGTGGAAAATGTGAGAAAAATTTGGAGTTTTTGTTGCTGGAGTTTTTTGGGTATTTGGTGGTGGTTTTCAAATGGTGACGGTGTTTGTAGTTGGTGGTTGAGCTGGTGAGGTGGTGGTGGTTATGCTGGTGATAGTCGTGGGAATAACTAATAATTTTGGATCTGATTTTTGGTAGTGTTTGGGTGGTGGTAGACTGGTAGTTGTTGACAACGGTGGTGGTGGTGGTGGTGGTGGTGGTGGTGGTGCAGTAGTTGTGGGTGGGATGTCGTAGGGTAGGTGTGTTTGGACCAATTATTTAGTTGACTGTGACCAATAAATTATATGTGACCAATTATTTGAGACTGTGATCAATAAATTAAATATTTTGTGACCAATAAATAATATGTGATTTAAAAATCTGAATCGTAACTTATAAAATTTGTGATTTGTGATCGATAAATAAATTGTGACCTATAGATTTTTGGATTTATGACCAATGAATAAATTGTGGCCTATAAAATTTTTGATTTGTGACGGTGAAATAATTTGTGACTTGTAAAATTTTTGGTTCATGATTAAGAAATAGCTTGTAACTAATTAATTCGAAAATTTGTGACCAAATAATATAGAAATATAACCTTAATATATTTAACTAATAAAATATATTTTTAATTAATTATTTCATAAATAGAATTTAAATATAAGATTTTTGAGAGTTAATTACCCCAATAGTCACCGAACTTTACTGAAAGTTTCCACCAATTCAATGAACTTTAAAAACTATATAGTTAGTCATTGAACTTTCGAAACAGCAACCTCATTCATCACTGAAATTTAAAAATCATCACATTCGTTACTAAACTTTGCAAAAGATTTCTTCGGGGTCATTGAATCTTGCAAAAAGTTCAATGACCATCTGAAATTTTTTTTGCAAAGTTCAGTGACGAGTGAGGTGATTTTTAAAATTCAGTGATGGATGAGGTTGCAATTTCGAAAGTTCAGTGACTAACCACGTATTTTTTTAAGTTTAGTGACCTGATAGAAACTATCGATAAAATTCAGTGACTATTGGGGTAATTAACCCGGCTTTAAATCTTGTTTCTTAGTTTGAAGATTGATCGAACTTAATCTCTTAGATGTGAAACTTTCCCTACTTTTTATGCTTTATTACAGAATTAGTACATATACAATCATTAAGCCCATGTTTGGTAGGCATTAAAATAGAATTTTTAGTGAATTTTGATAAAAAAAAAAAAGAAAAATAATGAAATATATGGTTGAAACGTTGTGAGACTCAAGAAATATGTAATTAAAATTGATTGTTAATTTAGATTTAGATTTAAATCTTAATTTTAATATGTACCAAACATGGGTTAAATTTCTTTTACATGTGGTATAGAGATAAAGTGAATTACCTAAGGCTTGTTTGCCATAGTTGTTTTAAATTTATAAATTGTTCAAATATTATTTTTATTCACATATTTCGCAATACTCGTAGTTTTTATCAATTTTTTATTCACTCATTTCAAAAGATCCACGAATTATTATCAGCACGTCGTTTTTTTTTTAAACAGCCATACCTTTTACAGGTTGTCCTCAACTCATATTTTGAAAATTTATAAAAACTTAATTATCTCCAACTAAAATTTTAATATGTTCAGTGACGAATGTTGTGATTTTTAAAGTTCAGTGATGGATGGGGTTGCAGTTTCGAAAGTTCAGTGACTAACCACGTAGTTTTTAAAGTTCAGTGACCTGGTGGAAACTTTCGGTAAAATTCAGTGACTATTGGGGTAATTAACCCGGCTTTAAATCTTGTTTCTTAGTTTGAAGATTGGTCGAACTTAATCTCTTAGATGTGAAACTTTCCCTACTTTTTATGCTTTATTACAGAATTAGTACATATACAATCATTAAGCACATGTTTGGTAGGCATTAAAATAGAATTTTTAGTGAATTTTGATAAAAAAAGAAAAATAATGAAATATATGGTTGAAACGTTGTGAGACTCAAGAAATATGTAATTAAAATTGATTGTTAATTTTGATTTAGATTTAAATCTTAATTTTAATATGTACCAAACATGGGTTAAATTTCTTTTACCTATGGTATAGAGATAAAGTGAATTACCTAAGGCTTGTTTGCCATAGTTGTTTTAAATTTATAAATTGTTCAAATATTATTTTTATTCACATATTTCGCAAGACTCGTAGTTTTTATCAATTTTTTATTCACTCATTTCAAAAGATCCACGAATTATTATCAGCACGTTGTTTTTTTTAAATAGCCATACCTTTTACAGGTTGTCCTCAACTCATATTTTGAAAATTTATAAAAACTTAGTTATCTCCAACTAAAATTTTAATATATTTTGTTTAACTCCAGGTGTCCTAACTTGTGAATTTAAAAGGATTTCATTAATGTTGGATAAATTAGTACATAATTTATATTCCGCTAATCAAAAATATGAGTAAGCAAATAGGATATAGTAACAACTTACTGAAATCATGGTACGTATATAATAATGAACAAATCATGATTTACTCAAAACATAAAAAATACAGAAAGTTGAAGGAGTTGAAATGAAGCGAGGTATGCGAATACTATTCTCCTTAAGATGGATTTTGCCCCTACACTAGTAAGAACAAGATTAAATGGATGTTTGTCTCTCAAAATATAACTCTTATTCCAAAATTAATATAGCACGACATTAATTTTATCGGGTGAACCAATGCTTGAATGTACTCTATTAGAATTGAAGATATCAAACTATAAATATTGAACGCGTAATTCAAAATAATATGAAAATTCTTTTAACAGAATTTAGAGAAAGAAAGTGCTAGAAATCAATTATTAGGAATTGATTTGAAGTAAAGAAAATATAATTATCAAGGTACTATTTGTAGATTAGTATGTGTCTCTTCGAAGGGTCACATCTTATCGCCAAATTAATTCCACTATTGGATCACACCATTTCGAAATTGATGATCTAGATCGCACCATATCAAAAGCTCATACTCATTCGAAACAACTCTTTGATATGCACAATTTGCATCAATCGATGCACCTATTGAAAACTTTTCCAAATAACATTTTTAATCCTATTACCCTAAAATTTGAACAATCCTCCACGTGAATGGAAGAAGTTGACTCAGAACAAGAAAGACGAAGAAGAGTACAAAGTTTTCGCTTTGAACATTCCCTAATAAGAATCTATCGGACTCACTTGGCTAATCGGTGAACGCAAACGTTTTGAACTGTTAGTCGTTATTGTAAACCTAGACAATAGATTAAACACATTATTTTTCGTATCAAATGTTGGTTCTATATTGTGTCCATTATTTTGCACCCTAAACCTTCTTGGTTCTGTAAGTGCACTAGAGAATTCATCTAAGTAAAATTCTCATAGAATCGGACATGTTCTCACTCACATAGATGATGTTCTATAAAGAGTACTTGACAATATTAATATTTACAAAATATAGACATTAAGAATAGATTATCCTAATTAATCTTCGGTAGGCAACACTTATTTACATCTTAGAAATGGAGAGGAGATAAAACTCCTAAGTGCTACTTATCGAGTCAATCCAACTAGTTTTCCTATTGAACATAGTCTGTAGGATCTCCAGTCTCAAGGTTATGTTTCCATTAAACTGACCCATTAGTTTAGGCTTTACACCCATCTCCCTCGATGCATAGTATATTCTCTCTAGATATCGATATGTTATTTTTCAATTAAAAAATTAGTTTTGTTCTATTTGAGAATAACTGTTGAACGGTATTATGTTTATGACGTATATGTCAAGACTTACTATTATACACGACATTATGTGCCATTCCAATTATTAGCTATTTCAATCAAATGATATAACAGGCACAAATTCTCACTAATTAGAAAATCCTTTAAAAAACTTTGAAGCCATATTGCTTCCTTCTAACTTTATTGAAAGTTCTAATTTAATCTTTCAATTCTAAAGTTATATTGAGGATTTTCAAGATCAACTGCACTTTCAAAAGTAAAATATCTTTATTAATACATTTTGAATCCTTACATTGGACATCCAATTTCCAATATCATGCACGTTTTAATTTTAAAAAGGTATTGACTATAGTACAGTTTATTATTTCAAATATTATTGAATATATCATTATTCTAATTTGAAAACAACGTCACCCTCCACAAATCTTGGTGTGCATCGAACTTAAATTGAGAATGGTAATATTCTTCAAATATTTCAATAATTATTATTTCATATTCAATACAAATGCAATAATCGTTTTTTATCCAATTTTATCCACTTTTGATTTAGAGTGCATCACATATGTAAACCATCTTTATATTTCTAAAATTAGTATAAGGGCTTTCTGCCTTTTCACCTTCATAGAAAAATTTTTCTATGACTTATAAGGAATAAAAAGAATGTAACTTATAGTTACACGCATAATTCCTCAATAAATAATGTATTCTATAAGTAGTATTACAACTCCCATAAATATTGGGTTATGCTTGAGCTTGGAGTTCATCAACTCTTTTAAAGTTCGATTCATCTATCACATGTTTCATATATGCATGAAAGTTTATGCACTTTCAAATGAAAAGTTACTTTCATTCATTGCAGCCCAATTGGCGGCTTGGCACCAACACACGGTAACAAAATGATTGCTAGAAGAGTTAGACGAAAACTAAGGATGACAACGGGCGGGTATGGGACGAGTCGGCTATTCTCATTACCGTCCCATCAGGTATTTTTGTTACCTTACCCCCATCCTCATACCCGGATAAAGTGGGATGTGGTGAGGACTATGTTTCCCGTATCTGTCCCGTGTCCACTTCGGGGTAATTACCCTCGTCTCGTCCCCGCCCGTTTATCCGGGTATTGGGTTAAACGGATTTTTTTTTGTCATCCCTAATGAAAACCTTCTTTCACAAAATTGCAATAACAAGAGAGTGACAAAGTTATTCTTTTGATATCCAAGAAATAGAGCATTGACTCATCTCTTGAACAATTCAAGGAAATGAAAAAAATTGATGATGTATGGGTTTGATGCCCACTAGACCATTTTCTCTATAGCAGACTGTCATCGTCTTCCAAATCTTTTCAATAGCCTGGTAGATGATAGCACATTGCCCAACATACCTTTTATCTTTATATTAGTCTTATGCTCGTGCAATGCACGAGCTGTATTATTTTAAGGGTAATGTTAGCGTGTCGAATATTAATATAATTATTCTCAAAGTTCAGTAAATTTTCATCTAAATATTTATTATTTAGACATAAAATAGGTAAATAAAATTCATGACTCAATTCACTCTAAATAACATATTCTTAAACGTCATTGTACCTGTGTGAGATTCTTTTAGGGGTGGAGGTTTCTATGGCACGTGAAGTAAGGTACATATTTCATATTTTAGTCACAAAAATTGATAAAATATAAAACTACACTCTAATATGAACATGGGATTAGATATACACAACCAAAATAAGCAAGTTAAGGAAGCTTTTGAATGTTGAAGTGGTGATGTCAATTCATTGGGTCCCTCCGTGTCAGAGAAAGAAAGTTGGTGATGTGTTCCTAAACTTGAGTTTAGGGTGTCCAAACTTATTTAACACTCCTATAGATCCATTTGTCTTGAGGTAATCAAGGCGAATTACAATATAACACTGGAAGATATATAAGATCAATTGGAAAGTTGAACTATCTCATAGTTGTCACAGGATCGACATCTTTTTTTGTAGTTAGTCGGTTTTTTAATTTTCCAAGAATGGTCAATGATGATGTGGTGTATGTTTTTTAAGTATCTCAAAAGTGCACTGATGCGAACTGGGCTACATTTCCATTTGATAGAAGGTAGACGGCAGGATACTATGTATTCACCTGCAGTAAAGAGCTACCTTTGAAAAAATAAGCAGAAGAATGCAATCCCCAAGGTGATTAAAAGGTCTAAAGTATCAAGCAAAAGCTCATGCTACTTATAATTTTGTTTGGTTAAAAATGTCACCAGAGTTGGGATATGTATATTCTGACTTAGTTTATAAACTTCCAATTGAGTATTTCTCTTATAACAGTTATTCGGGCAACAAATATAAATTCTACATACTAGTTAGCTGATTTAATCATCAAGTCATTGAGTGATTAGAGGGGTTGTAACACTTGTAACAAGTTGGGAATATTATACACGTTCCACCTTGAGATAGAGTCTTAAAGGATACAATAGACCTTGGACATGCAGGATTAAGTATTAACTGTGGTAGGAAATCCTAGTTCCTTCTCTTAACGGATTTTATTTATTTGATATTATAGACAGGTTGTAACCTGAATTTAGCAAAATGTTTCTATTATATAATACTTTTTAGTGAAAATTACATAGAATATATTTTTTCATAATTTATTATTTGTTTATTGTTGTTATGCAAATGGCTTGCCGCTTCAAAATAGGGATCGATATGCCCGGTCAGGTCGTGGGGGTCGAGGGGGCAGCGCCCCTCGTGGGAGCAAGGGATAGCTAGCTCCATATGATCTCCGATTTCCTTCTATTTCTCGTCTTCTCTCATTTTTTTCTTTTTCTCTTACTTTACTTTTGCTTTTTTTCACCACAAGATAGCACATAAGTCAAATTTTCAGACAAATAATATGTGCAAGTCAACAATAGAAGAAATAAAGCAAACAAATTAATTTCATTTGTCTGCATGACCAGTAAAAATAGTTAAGCCTCTTTAGAGTAAATAGAGTAAAACCAATTCAATTACAATATGAAACCCATTTGGTATGAAAGCTCAGTTTCAAGGTAAATAGTAATATTGGCATCCTCTCTGTTACGGTAAATGAGAATATGGAAAATGTAGTCAAGATTTATTGAAAATTCAATGTGAACATCAATGGAAAGTAAGATGAATAGTACAATTGCAACTGAAGACTCATACTTGAAGTTATATGAGAATCAATAACACAAACATTGATTGATATAACGACATGGCCTCCAAGTTTCAAAAAGTACGAGGCATTTAGTGCTAAAATTCTCACCTGCAAGTATAAAAGAATAAATCAAGAATACATTGAGCAATCTTATTCAAGAATAACAAAAATATTATCTTCCAATAACCAGTCTCATATATCACCATATAAAGAAGAAGCTTCATTTTCGTATACATACACAAAAACAAAGAATAAGATTAAACTGAATCACTTATCCCACAAATCAGGTTGAGCAACATCAGAAAAAAAAATCTCGTTCACCATGAGCACAAGCACTGTAAAAGGAAATTCTATATTTCACAATCATTCGTTTAGCAAAATATTCCATTGACAAACTTTTTCAATTCCAGAAAATTAAAAGAATTGAAATATATCATAAAAATGAATTCTCCCACTTCAAAATTCGTAATTTATTCCCCCCTCCACCCACCCACCCAATTATTTTAGCTTTGAATTGAACCATATAGTATGATTCAAATTTTACCACTTAAACTACTTAACTACAAAGAACAATTAAGTAAGCTGAAATGGGCAAATTATAATATGGAAATTAAGAGGAAACAATATATATGATTACAAAAACCAAAGATTACCCAAAAGTAGTTCTACCACTACAACACTAAATTAAGCCAACTAAAAATATATAATTTTACACACACAATGAAAAGAAAAGTTTAATTGAAAGCACACAATATTCGAAGATAAAATGATCAAGAATTGATACATAAAGAAATTGTTGGAAAACAAGAAGAACCTTAAACTAAATTAGGAAATAACTCTAAACTGAAGCAAATAGCATACGAAATCGACATACCTGATGTCACCAGTGTTCTATTTTTGTAAAATTTTGGTTCTTTGATAAACTTTCAGAGAAGTTAAAACGCAACCCACTGCAGCCGTTGATACCACTACCTAAAAAAAGAGATTCTACAGACAGAAAAGTGAAAGAAACACTCACTTTAAAATACACAAGATTTGAATATAACTCATCACAAATCGACAGATAAGAAATTTTTTCCAAAAAATAAAGAACCCTAAATCGAAGATAGAGATAACTTTAAAATCAAAAAATATTCGACATACCCGAAGACATTAATGCCCTATGTTTGTGGAAATTTTTATGTCATTTGAAAAACTTTCAAAAAAGGTTCAAACACAAAAAGAAAAGACAATTGACCAATTAATTATAAATCGAAAGAAACTGGAACAATAGAAAGAAATTAATGAAGCTCTTACCGGCAATGCGTACGAGAGTTAAAATATGCATAAGAAAAACAAAGAGCAAATGAAAGAGTCCACTCCAGCTAGGGTTTGTGTTCGAAGAAGCATGAATAGAATTAAGCTTAGAATTGGCTATAGATAGTAAATGATTGCTTCTGTTTTTTTTTTTTCCCTTTATTTAAGAAGAAGGCATAGACATAAAAAATTCAACAATGGTGGGTACGAGAAAAGTCCATATTACCCTTTTTGTTTTAAAGCTTCAAAATGAATAGTGGAGGATGAATTTGGATAAGATGAGAATAAAAAAAAATAGCTTCATAAATGAATAGTAAATGGTGGATCGCCTCTTTTAAGATAGTAGAGATAAGAAAAACAAAGAGCAAATGAGAGAGTCCAGCCAGCTAGGGTTTGTGTTCGAAGAAGCAGGAATATAATTAAGCTTAGAATTGGCTACAGATAGTAAATGATTGCTTCTGTTTTTTCTTTTTTCTTTATTTAAGAAGAAGGAATAGACATATAAAATTCAACAATGATGGGTACGAGAAAAGTCCATATTACCCTTTTTGTTTTAAAGCTTCAAGAATAAATAGTGGAGGATGAATATGGATAAGATGAGAATAAAAAAAAGCTTCATAAATGAATAGTAATTGTGGATGGCCTCTTTTAAGTTAGTTGAGATAAGAAAAGCAAAGAGAATGGGAGAGAGTCCACTCCAGCTAGGGTTTGTGTTCGAAGAAGCAGGAATATAATTAAGCTTAGAATTGGCTACAGATAGTAAATGATTGCTTTGTTTTTTCTTTTGCCTTTATTTAAGAAAAAGGCATAGGCATAAAAAATTCAACAATGGTGGGTACGAGAGAAGTCCATATTACCCTTTTTGTTTTAAAGCTCCAAGAATGAATAGTGGATGATAAATATAGATAAGATGAGAATAAAAAAAAGCTTCATAAATGAATAGTAAATGGTGGATTGCCCCTTTTAGAATAGTAGGGATTTGTCTAGGTTATAGTGTAGGTCGCATCGGTGAAAATGAGATGAAGCGGAATCAGAGAGAACCTTATCTTTAACTCCACTACATATATATCGATTTCTTTCGACTCGTACAATGCAAACTCACTTCTCAAGTTACTAGTTCGTATTTTTTTAATAGATGCACCATTTATTCCTAAATGACCGTACAATCTAACCACCGAATCCCTCTGCCTCTCCGAACGTCAACCATTTTTAAAGGTATTTTTAAATATTTTTTTAATAAACTTTAAAATATTTTTGAGTAATCACTAAAATCTAACACGTTGCATTCCATCACTAATGCGCCATGCTTCGTTAGTCACTGAACTTATACACTCGTTACACTTTACTCATTGAACTTTAAAATATTTTCCAGGTGGTCACTGAACTTTACTAGCTAAATCCAACTATTCAAAAATTAAAAATTTTAAAGTATAAAATACCATACACGAAGATGAGACCCTTCTTTTCTCTCGAATTACTTTGTGACAACTCTAAAATTATATTTTACAAGTCTTGATTAATATTATTGACTTTAAATCGAAAAATTTCACTACATGTTTGAGATATAATTTTCTTATTTTCTTGATTTGGATCTATGATCTCAATCGAAATAAAGAAATAATTTATCTATTTTACATTCTCGAAGTAAAGGAAAAATATGATCTGAATTAAGGTTTATGTCACTTTGAAGCTAACATCCTTCTTCCCCTTAAACATAACTTTTGATGACAAGAGAAACTATATCTTTTTGACCAATATTAATATTATTGTCTTAGATTGAGAGTCTCATTATCAAGCCGATACTTATTTTCTTCATCTAGGTCGAATCTCATATATTTTACAAGAAAATATTATGAAATTTAGTGACTATTCAAAAGTATTGTAAAATCCAGTCAGTAAAATGTGAAAAATAGACAAGTTTAGCGACTAATGAAACATAAGGACTGTGCGATAAGGTGCAACGTGTTAAAATTCAGACCTTGTTTGATCTCAATTTTTTCAAAATATATTTTTCTTTCTTCTTTTCAATCATACATTTTTAATAAAAATATTATACACAATCCAAAAACTTTTTATTTATTTTTAACTACGTATTTTTCATCAATCTATTATTTCAAAATGCATTCTATATAAAAAATGGGGTACAAACAAGCACTCAACGTAAAGTTTAATAACTTATAAAACATAGTGAATGAGTGACAAGTGCAACGTGTTAAGATTTAGTGATGAATTGAAAGTATTTTAAACATGAGTGATTTATGAAACATGGTGAGTGAAGGGTGGAGGGCAATGTGTTGTAATGAATACCTAAAAATATTTTAAAATTTCATGGGTAAAACATGACCGATGTATATGTTCGATGAATATCATCTTTGCTAGAGATATTTTGACATGAGCCAAGTGAAATTTCGGTAGATGTTCGAAAAAAAATTACGAGTAGATGTTGAAAATTATTTTTGATGAAAAATGAACTAGTACAGAGCTATATATATGAAAATTCTTTGGTGAATAAAATTCTTGACTCTGGTCCTCTTCTTCGTTTCTCCCGTTTCTCAGGAAAATCTGAATATCTTTCGTAATGAGAGATTATTGTGTATGCGCGAGAGAGATCGTTGCGTGATCTTTTGCCTTGATCAAACAGGAATTGTAATTTTCTGAATTGATTGTTTATATTTTGTTAAAAAAAAGGAGAAATTGAACATATTTGAAGATAATGGCGAGGAGTAGTAGATCGTCGTCGAGCAGGTGGAGATATTTAAATCCGGCGTATTATTTGAAGAGACCGAAGCGATTAGCGTTGCTATTTATTGTTTTCGTCTTCGGCACCTTAGTTGTTTGGGATCGCCAGACTCTAGTACGCGAGCACGACGTAAGATTACGTTAACATTTTGGTTTTATTTTATTGTCCTTTTATCAATTGAAATCGAAAAGGTTTTGAATTTCGCTTTTATGCTTTGGCGTTTGAAACAAAGATTTATGAGGGAGCAGTGATCGTGATTTTTTTGTCACGTAATTTGGATTATGTTTCGGAGATTGACTGCGTGTAATTTGCATAAGCTTTATGCAAGTCATTTCTAAATCACCTAACGAAGGTGACGTACGTGTTTTGCATCCTTTATATGGGAAAGAAAAACACTTGATTTGATTTATCAACGTGCATTGGTGTGTGGGTTTCATTCCCTAAGGGAAGTGAAGCATTACTGTCTAACATACCGGGTTTCTTAAAGAAATGTTGACAGTCAGGTCATTTTGTCGGAGTTGGGGTAACGGTTAAGACTAACGCTCGTCTGCTCTTCAAAAGAGAGCAAATGGTTTCAGTCGTTCTCTTACCACATCCCACTATAAACATGTGAGAGAGATATTTTCAAGTGAATTAATCTATATGTACCAAATAAATTACATAATGGTTTACATAGTCGACAGGTGACGGCCCCTATTGGGGGGCGCCTAGGCCTACGAGCACCCCCCCAATAGGGGGCCGCCACGTGTCGACTATGTAAACCATTATGTAAAACATTTGGTACACGTAGACCCTTTTCAAGTTTAAAATGAGGATTAATTATTGATATTTTAATTTAGGTCTATAGAATCATTTCATCTATCTTTACTGGTGACAAGATTTTGTACTTGCTTTTCAGGAAGAAATATCCAAGTTCAACGAAGAGGTTACTCGGTTGCAAAATATGGTGAGACATTTAAATTACTCATTCGATGTTCTTTTCAAGCTGTTTTATGTTAGATATCTGAAAAAGCATCTGTCTCTAGACCTATGAGATAGTTTCAGAAGTTTAGAACTTGGTTTTGCTGTAGGTGTAAACCTTTTGATTGGTCTGAAAGGATAGACTTCTAAAGTAGCCAAATCAATCCTGAAGCCTAGTATTAGACTTCTAATCTACTTTTGGTACCTAAATTGAAGCATGTTTTGAAAATAGATTTTAGGGCCTATTTGCTGACTCATTTGCTTACAAATTCAGTTGGAGCTGTGGAAAAATTGGTCCATAAGTTTGGAACGTATGTTTGGTCCTGTTAAATTAATTATGGGGGTTTCTAATTGGCTATGGATGTTTAGAATCAGATCGTGGACATTTAGGACTCCATCTCACTTGAAAATTTATGAAGTCCTTTAATCTGAAACTTGTCACTTGCACAAATTAGTAGCTCTTGAAACTTAGTGCTTGGAATCATCAAAGTTTTGGGATTGCAGGGATCAAAATCGAACACACACTTCCCCTTTCATTTTATCATCTATTTTCAGATAAGCATGAAATATTAATTTGATTAGTGCCTGCAGCTTGGAGAGTTTAAGGATGATAAAAGTGTTATAGGGCAGGCAGACACTAGTGGCAAAAGCAACGATGCAAATAGAAAAGCCAATGTTTCTGATGACCCTATTGACACTCAGCGAAGAGAGAAAGTTAAAGATGCTATGATTCATGCATGGAGTTCATATGAGAAATATGCTTGGGGTCACGACGAACTGCAGGTATGATTTGTATTTCTATTTGCAACTTCATTCAAACGTATAATTTTGCTAATTTCCATTACCCTGTTTGCTCTTCAATTGTGTTGGGGGTGCTTCTATATTTGAATTGGACCAATTTATAGAAGCATTACTCTTTATTATTTATTATGTGATTTTCATCAGAGTTCTAACTTCTAGCTCACAACCTTCTGGGACGTTGTCTAGTTTGATTTTATCACACAAGGGTACTAGTATGGGCAGGGCATGTTAGGTACAGACTCTTCGCGTTCTCTCTCTCTCTCTCTCATCTTTTGGTATTATTTCATGAGGTTGTTGTCTGTCATACACTGAATTTCAACCTTAGTTTTGCTTGTGTATGATTTCTTGACTATAAGCACTATTCTCTTCTCCACGAGGACTTTCGGAAAGATGTAATTTATATATCACCGGTGCATTTATTTTGGTCTTTCATTGTTCTTAACATTAATTTATTTGCCCGTGATCTCTTGTTTGTACTTTATTTGAGTTACATGGAGTCAGTTTATAGGTCAGTCTGTTCGTTACATTCTCTTTTGATCATATCCTTTGTTTCTTTTTGAAAACAGAAATAAAATCTGTATTTCTGTGTATTTAAAAGTTATATTATAGCCCTCAATATATAGTACAATAGAGAGAGAAAAAAAGGAAAAGAATCTCCAAAATTAGGAGAAGGAAAATTAATCCTAAATTAAAAATACTAATTACAGTAAGTCTAGATAAGGTAATGTGGAGAAATGGTAATTTCAACGATCATTCCATCTTCAAGAATGATTATGCAATCTTCAAGATTTCTAGCACTCCCCCTCAAGTTGGAGGTAAATGTTGACCATTTCCAACTTGCACGCGAAATCGTCGAAACTTTGTCTAGCCAATCCTTTAGTGAATATATCTGCGATTTGCTTTTTAGTGGGAACATATGTCATACAAATAACTCCATCTTCAACCCTTTCTTTGATGAAGTGTCTGTCCACTTCTATATGTTTGGTCTTATCGTGTTGAACCGGATTAAGAGAAATGTTAATAGCTGTTTTGTTATCACAATAGAGCTTGATTGGAAGTTCTATTGTGACTTGTAGTTCTTCCAAGAGTTTCTTTAACAACAGTTCTTCACATATCCCTTGAGCAATTGCCGTGAACTCAGCTTCAGCACTACTTCTTGCCACTACACTTTATTTTTTACTACTCCAAGTCACCAAGTTTTCCCATACAAAGGTACAATACCATGTAGTAGATCTTCTATCGTGTGTTGAACTTGCCTAGTCTGCATCTGTGAATATTTCCACTTTCTTCCTTTCATTCTTCTTGAAAAACTGTCCTTTTCCTGATGAAGCTTTGAGATACCTTAGAATTCTGTATACTGCTTCCATATGAATTTCCTTTGGGTTATGCATATGTTGGCTTACCACACTTACTGCAAAGGCAATGTTAGGTCTAGTATGAGATAAGTAAAATAGTTTTTCGACAAGATGTTGGTGTCCGTCATTTTCAACTAGATTTCCACTGTCTCTTGTTTTCCTTCCTACCTTCATAGGTGTGTTGCTTGGCTTACATCCAAGCATGCCTGTTTCTGTTAAGAGATCATGAATATATTTCCGTTGTGAAACACTGATTCCCTTTTTTGATGTTGCCACTTCCATTCCTAAGAAGTACCGCATTTGTCCCAGGTCTTTCACTTCAAATTCAGTTGTTAGACTTCTCTCGAGTCTTTCTATTTCCCATGTATTGTCTCCTGTTATGATTATATCATCGACGTATACTATCAAAATGGTCTTCGTCCCGTTTTTAGATTGTTGGAAGAACATGTTGTGATCTGATCGTCCTTGATGGTAGCCTTGACCCTTCAACACTTTTGCAAATCTGTTAAACTATGCTCTAGGTGACTACTTGAAACCGTGCAAAGATTTCTTGAGTTTACATACCCTTTTTTTCTCATTACAATTCCCAAAACCTGGTGGTAATGTCATGAAAATTGTAACGCCCCAAATTTTATTGACTTAAATTTTGAGGTGTTACTGACATCATTTCATATATAATAAGCGGAAATATTCAATTGAAGATTTAAACTTTAATAAATTTAAAATTTCATTATATCGAATTAAATCAATCAAAAACATTAAGGCCCATTCAGTAGAGATTAAAATCCAATTTAAATTGAAAAACTAGCCGTTTAATCCAATTTTAATCTTTATCGAACGGGCCTTAAATTATGAAACTTTAAGCGTACATAGGAAATCTAAGATATACTAAATCTCTTAAACGAAAAAGAAAAGAAAAAAACTAATTACTGATGGTTCCCTTGAAAATGTTTTACTTGGCAACCTGCGCACGATTCAGCCACCATCCATGTTGAACCGATCTAACCTGAAAATTAAAATTTTGAAGGAATGAGTATTTTAAACCTAGTAGGATACGTGCGTTCAAAACAATATAATAAATTTTAAAACATAAATTTATGACATTTCATACAATCATTTCATCAAGAGCAGTCAGAGATCAATCGAATGCCCTAACACATTTCTATGCAATCAATTGAGAAACCCGAAAGAAATCTCACATTTCATTTATTAAGACTCGTGGATCAATTATCATTTCATGAAATAAATTACGTAAAAAAATTATAATAATGCAAGGACAAATCAACTTGCACATAGTATCCTATCTCGTTAGATCGAACGGATTCTTTGAAAGAAGATATGATTGAATGTTCCAAAACTTTTCCTAATTTCCTTGGCCGCGTTATATAACAGGGATGGGAATTACTTTTTGTTTGAAATAATGCGTGCTCCCAATCTTATTTTCTGCAGGGTATAAATAGGGCAGATTTCCTATTGAAGTGGAATTATAAAAATACGTGCATGCAGATTTGGGTTGATCTAGAATTTGTACATTAGGATTATGCTTAAATAAATCCTAGTTATCTAATTAAAATAGTGAACGTGGAAAAGTGATGTATGATAGAGTTTGTACTATATATAAATAAATTGTTTATGGCCAAAAAGTAAGGTAATCATTACACTGGCAGCAAAAGGATTGGAACGGCCGTGTCCTATAAGCAAAGTGATAGGATTTGATTTGTATAATTCCAGCTCACTACAAAATTAATTTCACATTACCTACCTAATGATGTTGGGATTTCAAATGGGATAACATAATTTGGATATGATTAAATCTTTTCAAATTAAAGATAAACGTGATTACATAATAAAATATTATATTCTATCGCTAATTATCTTAAAAAGGTACATTATTAAAAAATAATAAATATATATTAAATACGTTTCTTTGAATTGAAATAACTTGGGCTTAACTCATATGAATGTACATTATCTCGAGCCCAAATTATGTTATTTAATGCGAGCTACAAAATGAGCCTAATGTTGGTATTCTTTTCTTCACTCTATTAAAATCCAAATATTTGACCCAAAAACATAAAAATTTAAAACATACTTTACTTTTGTTTCTCAACTTTCAAAATAATAAAAAACCTTGAGGGGTTGCTAAATTGGTCAGGTATTGAGTTTGCTCCCCAATGGTCACCAATTCGAGTCTCCTCAGGGCCATTGAGGTGAGCATCCGGTCGTAAACTTCAGGGTCTCGTGGGATTAGTTGAGGTTCACGCAAGTTGGATCGGACATTCATGGTTATAAAAAAAACTTTCAAAATAATAAAATATAATATATAGAACAATTAAATTTTTATTCTAAAATTTTCGGGACTTACAAAAACTTCCTCTTCTAGTTCCCCATTAATGAATGCATTTTTAATATCCAATTATTGGAGAGGCCAGTCTAAGTTAGCTGCCAAAGACAACAAAACTCTGATGGTATTCAATTTTACCACAGGTGCAAACATCTCGGTATAGTCGATGCCATAGGTTTGTGTGGATCATTTTGCCACCAGACAAGCTTTATATCTGTTAGAGACTATTTTCTAGAATAGGAAGTAAATAGATTTAACATAGATTTAGCCCTAATTTATTTCCTAATATAGTATTAGTTATTTGTATATATACACACAAGTTGTCTATGAATGAGATGAGACAATACCTTGAGTAAATTACAGGGTATTAGAGCCACTAGCAAGTTAGGTCTTCTCTCCTTTTTTTTCGGCAGTCTACTAGCAATAGGGTCTCTGCCCTTCGACCGCTTCAGGTCTTTGCCCGTCGACCACGCTAGGGTTCCTGCCCTTCGATCGCGCTAGGGCATTTCTGCTCGAACTAGGGTTTGCTCTCTTCTTTCCGGTGATCTCAATCCCCGGTCTGCACCGCTCGCCGTTTCGTTCAGTCCTCACCCGAAAGCTTGTTCAGTCTTCGCGCTAGGGTTTTCCCTATTTTCAGGCGATTTCAGTCTAGGTCGCCTGCACAGGAGTCCGCGCCACTCGCCGTTCCGTTCAGCCTTCACCCACTTGTTCTCGGCCAGTTACTGGGGAGTCTAAGAGGCTGTCCATCGTGGTGTTGCTTTAGCCAGTTACTTGGAAAGTTGGGTGGCTTGGTGTTTAGAGTTTGGGTACATAAAAAAATTCAGATTTTCTGGGCTTTTGGTTGAAGGCATATACTCCGGCTTCATTACTTGAAGTTTGTGGTCTTTGCTCATTTTCAACTTTCGAGTGCTATTTGCTCAGGTTCGAGTTCTTCAAATATTTCGACTCTGTTGTGATTGTTGCTTCTTTTTTGCTTGATATTTGATAAATGGAGGATAAGACTTCGGTTGTTATATCTGATGTGATTCTTATGATGTTAAAAATTACGGAATATAAACTTAATAGATCTAATTATTTAGATTGGAGTAAAACTGTTAGATTGTATTTGCAGAGTATTGCTATGGATAATCACCTAGTGATGGTTTGAAAGCCTCGTGGCTAAGAGAGGATGCTCGTCTGTTCTTGCAAATACGTAATTCAATTGATAGTGAGGTGGTTGGTTTGATAAATCAGTGTGAATTTGTAAAAGAATTGATGGATTATTTGGAGTTTGTGTACTCTCTGGCAAGAGAAATATCAAACACACATATGAGGTGTGACAAGCCTTTTATCGTGCGCAAAAAGGTGACAGATCTCTTACTTTATGGATTTTAAAAAGACTCATGAGGAGCTTAATATGCTACTTCCATTCAGTACTGATGTAAAGGTTTAGCAAGTTCAAAGAAAAAAATGGCGGTTATGAGCTTCTTGGCTGGTCATCCCTCTGAGTTAGAGACTGCCAAGCCTCAAATTCTTTCTGGCCCCGAGATATCCTCTTTAGAGGAAGCTTTTAGTAGGGTACTCCGCACAGAATATTCAGTCTCTACTCAACCTAATAGTGCTTTTGTTAGTCGCACCTCTGAATCTGGGAGACAGCCATTTAGAAGTGGCAATAAAAAGGAAAACTCAAATAACTATGATCGAAATCTTAATATTCGAGGATAGGATTCGGGAGGCGTATGTTACTATTGTCATAAGTCAGGACATGTGAAGAGAGATTGTATAAAGTTGCAGCGTAAGAATCAGTCGAACCAGTCAGCCCATGTGGCCTCTACTAATGATACTTCTGAGCTTATTCTAATATCTGCAGATGAGTATGCCAAGTTCTCACAATATCAAGAATCCCTAAAGTCTTCATCTACTCCTAGCACTGTCATCGCTGATTCAGGTAAAATGAACACGTCTTGTTTCTTCATCTTCTAAATGGGTCATCGATTCTGGTGTCACAGATCATATGACAGGTAATTCTAGTCTATTCTTCTTTTCAGTCACATGCTTCTAGTTCTACAGTTACTTTAGCAGATGGGTCTACATCTCATGTTCTGAGGTTCGGCAAAATAATTCCAACACCCTCAATTCCTTTACAATATGTTTTAAGTTTACCTAACTTGTATTTTAATTCAGTCTCTGTCAGTAAGCTCACTCGTTCTCTTAGATGCTGTGTCTCATTCTATCCTAATTTTTGTCTGTTTCAGGATCTTATGACGAATAAGATTATTGGTAAGGGACATGAGTCTGGAGGCCTCTACGTTCTTGATACACAAATACCGAAGTCCGTTGCATGTTCTGGAGTGTGACCCCCTTTTAAAGTACATTGTCGGTTCGGTCATCCTTCGTTGTTAGTGTTAAAGAAACTTTATCCTCAGTTTTCTAGTCTATCTTCTTTAGATTGTGAGTCTTGTCAGTTTGTCAAACATCACCGTTTGATCTCTAGTCCTATAGTTAATAAAAGGGCTAGTGCTCCTTTTGAGTTAGTTCACTCCGATATTTGAGGACCGTGTCCTGTTGTGTCGAAATCTGGGTTTAAATATTTTGTTACCTTTGTTAACGATTATTCTCGAATGACATGATTATTTTTAATGAAAAATCGTTCAGAACTGTTCTCTCATTTTACAGTTTTTTGTGCTGAAATCAAAACTCAATTTAATGTTCATGTACAAACTTTGAGAAGTGATAACGCTAAGGAATATTTATCGGAACACTTTCATAATTATATGGTTCAACATGAAATTATCCATCAAACTTCTTATGTCGATACACCTTCTCAGAATGGAGTTGTTGAAAGAAAAATAGACATTCTTGAAACTGTCAGAGCTTTGGTATTTCAAATGCAGGTCCCTAAACATTTTTGGATTGATGTCGTTTCTACTGCCTATTTTCTGATTAATTGTATGTCTTCCTTCGTTCTATCTGGTGAGACTCCCTTTCATGTCATTTTCCTCACAAGTCCTTATTTCCTATTCAACCTAGAACATTTGGTTGTACTTGTTTTGTTCGGGATGTTCGATCTCATATTACAAAACTTGATTCCAAATCTCTAAAATGTATATTTCTTTGCTATTCTCGTGTGCAAAAAGGGTATCGATGTTAATGTCCCAGTCTTAACAGATATCTTGTGTCTGCTGATGTCACATTTCTAGAACAAACACCATTTGCTTCATCCTCAAGTTCTACCAGTCTGTGGGAGGATGATGATTTATTAATCTATACTTGTACATCTACTAGTTCTAATCCTCATGCATCTGCTGCTGCTAAGCTTCCTATAACACAGGTTTACTCTTGCCGCCAACAACATACTACTCCTGACTCGGTTCCTGTTCCTCCACCTCCTGCTTCATGTCTTGCACCAGTCCCTTCGTCACCAGTTCCTTCGTCATTAGGTCTAGATCCCAGTTCGAGCGATGATCTTCCTATTGTACTTCGCAAAGGTAAACGTCAATGTACTTATCAAGTATCTTCTTTTGTGTCATATAACCATTTATCACCATCTTCTTGTTCTTTTATTGCATCTCTTGATTTGTCACTATTCCTAAGACTGTTCATGATGCCCTCTCTCATCCTGGATGACGTAAGGCTATGGTTGAGGAGATGAATGCTTTAGATGACAACCGTACTTGGACCTTGGTACACTTACCTGCAGGTAAAAAGATTATTGGATGTAAATGGATGTTTGCAGTTAAATTCAATCCGAATGGGCTTGTTGCTACTGTGTATTTGTTGGATGAAATTTGGTTTCATGGAAAAGCAAGAAGCAGAGTGTAGTTTCACGTTCGAGTGCAGAATCAGAACATAGGGATATGGCTAAGTCCGTGTGTGAGATAATGTGGATACATCAACTCCTCATCGAAGTGGGGCCTCAAGACCTCAATACCGACTAAGTTATGGTGTGATAACCAAGTTACACTTCATATTGCATCTAATCCAGTATTTCATGAACGAACTAAACATATTGAAATTGATTGTCATTTCGTTCGTGAGAAGATACAGCAATGTTTGGTTTCTACAGGGTATGTGAAAATAGAAGAACAATTGGGAGATATCTTCACAAAGGCTCTAAATGGGGTTCGGGTGAATTATCTTTGTAATAAGTTGGGCATGATCAACATCTATGCTCCAGTTTGAGGGTGAGTGTTGGAGACTATTTTCTAGAATAGGAAGTAAATAGATTTAACATAGATTTAGCCTTAATTTATTTCCTAATATAGTATTAGTTATTTGTATATATACACACAGTTGTCTATGAATGAGATGAGAAAATACCTTGAGTAAATTACAATATTGTTTTATTGTTCCATCAGCTTTATACTTCACATTAAAGACTCATTTGCAACCTACTGGTTTCTTTCCTCTAGATAAATTCATAACCTCCCTAGTTTCATTTTTTTCTAGTGCTCGCATTTCTTCCATCACTGCTTTTCTCCAATTAGGTATATTCAAAGCTTCTTGAATATTCTTTGGAACCTTTGTATTATCAAGGTTAGATGTTGTGGATTTATTTCCTAAATTAGGAATTTGACCACAGCTGTAGATAAGGAATCAGTTTGGTATTAATACCAAATATCATGTATATTTATTCTTTCTAGAAATAGGAGATCCTAATTTTATTTTTTCTAGAATTAGCTGATTGTATATTTATAGGAGTAGATTTCTCTCTTCCTTCTAGGCTTTATAAATATTCTCTCAATTGTAATAATACAAACACACAAAATATTCCAAAATTCACATGGTATCAGAGCAGGGTTCCTCCTAGGTCTTCCATAATTTTTTTTCTTCTCTGTGTGTCCATCCTTGTCTGCCATGGCTGCCGAAAAAGACAGCTCCATTTCAGAGGTAACCTCCAAGATGTTCTCATCAGATCAGTCCCTTTCTGCTCCAGCTCTCTCACGACATTGAAGTTGTCTCCCTGGTTACCACCCACAAATTCAATGGACACAACTATCTCCAATGGTCCCAATCTGTGGTGATGTATATTGGGGGAAAATGCAAGGAGGAATATCTCACTGGTGAAATTTCTGCTCCAAAACAAGATGACCCTACGTACAAAACTTGGAAAGCCGATAATCATATGATTAAATCATGGCTGATAAGTTCAATGAATAATGATATAGGAGAAAATTCTCTTTTATATGCCACTGCAAAGGAATTGTGGGATGATGTCAAAGACTCCTATTCAAGTTCTGAAAATACCTCAGAACTGTTTGCTATTGAAGCTGCCTTGTATGATCTCCGCCAAGATGATACCTATGTCACTCAATACTTCAACACTCTCACACGCTATTGGCAGCAGCTGGATTTGTTCGAAGAATATGCTTGGAAGTGCACCGATGATAATACTCTATACAGTACTATTGTGGAGAAAAAGAGAACCTTTAAATTTCTTCATGGCCTCAACAAAAATCTTGATGCAGTCTGGAGCCGAATCATGAGCATCAAGCCCCTTCCTAAGGTCAAAGAAGCATTCTCTGAAGTTCGTCTTGAAGAAAGCAAAAAAAAGGTTATGATGGGCTCTACAACTCTATCATCAGATCAGGAATCATCTGCCCTTTCTGCCCGAGGACAGTCTCATGGCGCCAATCCTGATAATCGTCAGAACAAGGGACGCCCTTGGTGTGACCATTGTCAAAAACCTGGACACTACAAAGAGACGTGCTGGAAAATCCATGGAAAGCCTCCAAATTGGAAACCAAAGTCATGGGGTGATCGAGAGAGTCATGGGAATGTTGCTGCCACTGCTAGTCCTACTGCTGAAGGAAAAAATGATACATCTGAGTCAGCTCCTTTCACTAAAGCTCAGCTGAGGTTCTTCAGAAACTTCTAAGTCAGTCATCCAACTCTACTCAGCCAACTACTCAGGGTACTGGGATGCTGGCCATGAGAGGTAATAAATCAGTAGCGTTTTTTGTCAATAAAAGAACTACTAAGCCCCTGTTTGATGCACATTATTTTCAAAAGAATGCATTTTTTTAGTTGATGAAATGGGAATATGTGGTTGAAAAAGAAGGAAAAGTTATTGAGTTGAAAATGAGTAGAAGAATGAGAATGAAAAAAATAATGTGGATCAAACGGGGGCTAAATCTTGGATTCTTGACTCTGGCACTTCAGATCATATGACCGGAGATGCATCTATTCTTTCTGAGTATAACACGAGCACAGGGAATCATACAGTTAAAATTGCAGATGGAACACTTTCTAAGGTGGAGGGTTCAGGTTCAGTCACAATAAGTAAGGACCTAACTCTCACATCTGTACTCTATGTGCCTAAGCTGGACTGTAATTTACTTTCTATTAGTAAATTTACTCGTGACCTCCATTGTATGACTACATTTTTTCCATATCTTTGTGTATTTCAGGACTTGGATTCGGGGAAGAGGATTGACAGTGCTTGGGGAAGAGGATTGACAGTGTTGAGATGTGTTCTGGTCTTTCTATTCTACAAGATGAAACTCTATCCGCTAGCACAGCTCAAAAGTTCAGTTTGTTTTCTTTGAATAATCAGTCCATTTCCCATTCTAATAAAGATAGTGATATTATGTTATGGCACTATCGTCTTGGTCATCCGAATTTTTTGTATTTGTCAAAAATGTTTCCTTTATTTATTAATAAAAATCCAAACTCCTTTTGTTGTGAAATCGTCAGTTTGCAAAACACACTCGCAATAGTTACTCTAGATTAACATATAAACCATCCAAACCATTCTCATTGATTCATAGTGATGTATGGGACCCTCACGTGTTAACACTTTAACTGGAAAAAGATGGTTTATATCGTTTATTGATGATCACACTAGATTAACTTGGGTGTTTCTTATGAAAAATAAATCTGAAGTGAGTGAGATTTTTCAGAATTTTCATTCTATGATTCAAACTCAGTGTCAAACTCGGATTCAAATTCTCAAAACTGATAATGCCAAAGACTTTTAATTCTGTTCTTGGTCCCTATCTCATCCAACAGGGCATCATTCACTTAAGTTCTTGTGTTGACACTCTCAACAGAATGGAGTTGCTGAACGCAAAAATCGACATCTTCTTGAAGTTGCTCGATCTCTCATGTTTGCCACTCACGTTCCCAAATTTTTCTGGGGTGATGCTCTTCTTACTGCTGCCTATCTAATCAATAGGATGCCATCTAAAGTCCTCAAATTTCAAACTCCTTGTCAAACTCTCTTGCAATTATTCCCTTATACAAGGTTCATTAGTTTTATTGATCCTAAGGTGTTTGGCTGCACCGCTTTTGTCCATCTCTATTCCTAACATCATAGTAAGTTAGACCTTAAATCTATCAAATGCATCTTTATTTGTTATTCATCTCATCAAAAGGGTTATAAGTGCTATTCTCCTACTACTCGAAAAACCTATAACTCTATGGATGTCACCTTTTTTGAAAATCATGCTTACTACAAACCTGAGTTTCAGGGGGAGAATGTGAGTGAATCTCATCTTTGGGATATTATTCCGAGTACCCATACTCCACCTCCACCTATTGTTCAAACTGCCAGTCCACAGCCGATCGATCCATCTACTTCCCAAGTCATAGAAAATGAAGGTCCATCTAGTCCATCTATTTTCTAAGTCATAGAAAATCAATTTGAAAAAACTTCTGGGCATCTATAACTGATGATCCTCAACAAGAACCTAAAGAGCTTCGTGTCTACCAAAGAAGGAAAAATTCTGATAAAGAAATAAAGGACAGTACACATCTCGAGGACCACCATGAATCGGAACTGGATCCACATCCTCCAGAAATACATTCAGGTTTGAGTAATCCTAGTTATGATAATATTACTCATATAAATGATGATTCAAATCTGCATATTGCTTTGAGAAAGGGAGTTCGTGCTTGTACTAAACATCCTATTGGCAACTCTGTGTCCTATAAAATCTTATCTCCATCATATCAGGCATTTGTTTCTGTGATTGATAATATACAGATTCCTCATACAATCCAAGAGGCGCTAATTGATCCTGATTGGAAAAAGGCTGTACAAGATGAGATCAACGCTTTGGTAAAGAATGGTACTTGGACAATTACAAAATTACCAATTGGGAAGAGACCTGTGGGATGCAAGTGGGTATTTACCATTAAACATAAATCAGATGGTAGCGTTGAGAGGTTTAAAGCTTGCCTTGTTGCTAAGGGTTTCACTCAGTCTTACGGGATAGATTATCAAGAGACCTTTGCGCCAGTTGCTAAACTCAACACCATCCATGTTCTATTCTCCCTTAATGCAACTAGGGACTGGCCATTGCACCAACTAGATGTTAAGAATGCTTTCCTGAATGGTGATCTTGAAGAAGAAGTCTATATGGATATTCCACCAGGCTTCGAGAATTCAGCCAACCAAGACAAAGTATGCAAACTCAAAAAATCTCTATATGGCCTTAAGCAATCTCCTTGGGCATGGTTTGGTAAATTCACTAAATCAATAATTCAGAATGGCTATACTCAATGTCAAGCAGATCACACATTGTTTGTCAAACTCTCATCAGATAAAAGGATAGCTATCCTAATCGTTTATGTTGATGATGTAATACTGACAGGCGATTACAAGGAGCAATTGGCAAGATTGAAGAGTTTCTTATCAAAGGAATTTGAGATTAAAGATTTTGGGTATCTCAGATATTTTCTTGGCATGGAAATTGCACGATCAAGACATGGCATATTTGTTTCTCAACGTTAGTATGTTCTAGACTTACTCAAAGAAACAGGTATGCTTGGGTGCAAACCGGCCTCAACTCCAATGGACTCTAACAAGAAAATTGGCTTAGGGATAGATAAGACACCTGTGGACAGGGGGAGATATCAAAGGCTAGTTGGACGCCTTATTTATCTATCTCACACTAGACCTGATATTGGCTTTCCTGTTAGTATGGTCAGTCAATACATGAATAAGCCAACTGAAGAACACATTAGGGCACGTGCTACTTCTAGGAGGTGTCTAGTTTTTCGCTCAACAATCTCATTTTGTTGGGGAGTGTCTACATAAGAATTTTGGTGAATTATGCTATGTTTTTGTAGATGGTCACGTAGGTTGGTATTGAAGTATTCTGTCCCATTGTCCATTTGCAGGATTTGAATTTTTGTTTGAATCATTTGATGGAAGTTGATGAATATATGCCGGACATCAGATTTTTCCTTCAGTAGGTAAACCCAACAAACCTCGGTATGATCATTTATAAACATGACAAACAATTTTGTGTGAGTTCGGTTAGGGACACGAGAAAGACCTCATAAGTCACTATGAGTTATCGTGAATGGTTTTAATGGTTTATATGTGGATTTTTGGAATTTAGTGCGCTGGTGTTTTGCAAGTTCACATACTTCACATTGGAAATCAACAGATGTTTTATTCAAAAAAATGGAAGGAAATAAATGTCTTAAATATTGCCAATTGGGGTGACCCATTCTGTAGTGCCATAATAGAATATTACTATATCTAGAGACGAACATAGAATCACAAATTTCAGTTTGACAATGTTTACCCACATCAGTGTCGTGAAAGTAGTATAGTCCCTCACACTATTTAGCACTGCCAATCGTCTTCCCCATGATAGGTCCTGAAATACACAATGAGAAGGAGAAAATTTAGCAGAGCAATTAGAGTTTTTTGTTATTCGACTAACTGATAAAAGATTACATGACAGGTTTGGGACATGGAGAACGGATTCTAGAGTAATAAATTCAGAGATACGAATACTTCCTTTTCCAACGATAGATGAAAGTGATCCGTCCGCGATCTTAACTTTGATATTGCCTGCACAGGGTGAATATGAAGAGAATAAATGATAAGCGTCCATCATATGATTGGAAGCACTTGAATCAATAATCTAGGGCGTTTTACGATTTGATGAGACATGTAATGCTTTTAGGAAACTACCTTTGTGGGCTAGTGAACTCGAATGGCCTTGTGTGGAAGATTGGCTTGATGTCTAAAGGTTGGAGAAGATTTGATAGAGTTGTTCTAATTGCTCGAGATTAAATGCTTCATTTTTTTGTTCCTTGGAATTTCCAGTTTGATTGACCAAAACTTGATAGCCACGATTTTCAATGTTTTGTTTTGGTTTCCAGTCAAGGGGTTTGCCATGTAAATCTCAACAGGTGTCTTCTTTATGTCCTGCTTCATTCCTTTACCCAAAAGTGTCGACATCTCAAAGTCTCTGACGCCGGCTGCTCCGTCCTTTATCACCACTTTCTGTCGGCTTTCATCTCTTCTCACTTTGGCGAACACCTCTCGTGTGGAAGGCAGTGGCTTTCAGCCCAAAATTCGTCCTCAACATCATCTAAAATGCGATTGAGGCTGGCCAAGAATTCAAAAACTCGTTCGTTTTCAAGCCTTTTTTTGTACTTGATGCTGTCTCCGGGACATTCCCACTCTTCTTCATAATTAAGATCAAGTTCTTGCCACATGGAGGACATTTCCAAGTAATAATTGAGACCTCTCTCTCCCCATGTTTGATTTGCCATAATCTAGTTTTAATTTCAAAATTTGGGAGAAATTTTTCGAGTCAGAGTTCATCTCTTTAACTGCATCCCAGACGTCCTTCGATGTTGGGAGGAAAAGATATGTTTTTCCTATGGATGGTGTTAGAGAACATTTCCTAATATAGTAAAATTGTAAAGTGAATCTAGATTAGCCCTAGTTTCTATCCTAATATAGTGTTAGGTATTTGTATATATACACCTATGTTTCACATGAATAAACAAGAAGAATACCTTCAATTTATTACATGGTATCAGAGCTTCAAGGCTTCTTCCAGTCTCCGGCGAGCTGCTTGTGCAGCTAGGGCTCCTGCCGTCGAACCTGCCTCGCGAGCCTCTAGCCGGTTCCTACTCGCGAGCCGTTCGCAAGCCTCTAGCCGGTCCAGTTACTGTTCGCGAACCCCTAGCTGCCGTCACACCCACTGAGCTAGGGGCTGTGCTCGCGATCTTCCAGTTGGTCCGGTTCCTGCTCGCGAGCCTCTAGCCACCGTCGAACCCACTGCGCTAGGGTTCCACCATCGAGTCTCTACTTTCCGGCGCCGGGTCTTCCCTTTTCCGGCGACTTCAGCCACGCCGCCTGCACCGGGTTCAGTCGCCACTGCCGTTGAAGTCCAGTCTCTTTTAGTTCACGTCCTAGCGTGCAAGTCTCAGGAGGTGGTTTGAGTTCTGAGTTGTTTGGGGTTGTCCAACTTATATTTCGGCCAGGAGGCAGCTCCAGTTTGTGTTCAGCCATTCATTTGGGTTTTGTGGTTGACTGTATTCTTCAGTTGACATTTCTGGAGTGTTTCTGGGGTTTGCTTATTTTTAACTCTGCTTCAGGGTGTTAATTCACTCAGGTTCGGATTTCTTACGTATTTCGATTCTGATTCTTGCTTTGTTATTTGCTTGATACTTGATAAATGGAGAACAAGACTTCTGTTTCTGTATCGGATGTTATTCCTATGATGTCAAAAATTACGGAACATAAACTTAATAGATCTAATTATTTAGATTGGAGTAAAACTGTTAGATTGTATTTGCGGAGTATTGCTATGGATAATCACTTAACTGATGAACAACCTAGTGATGGTTCGAAAACCTCGTGGCTAAGAGAGGACGCTCGTCTGTTTTTGCAAATACGTAATTCTATTGATAGTGAAGTAGTTGGTTTGATAAATCACTGTGAATTTGTAAAAGAATTGATGGATTATTTGGAGTTTGTATACTCTGGCAAGGGGAATATCAAACACACCTATGAGGTGTGCCAAGCCTTTTATCGTGCAGAAAAGGGTGATAGATCTCTTACCGACTACTTTATGGATTTTAAGAAGACTCATGAGGAGCTTAATATGTTACTTCCATTTAGTACTGATATAAAAGATCAGAAAGCTCAGAGAGAGAAAATGGCGGTTATGAGCTTCTTAGCTGGTCTTCCTTCTGAGTTTGAGACAGCTAAATCTCAGATTCTTTCTAGCCCTGAGATATCCTCCTTAGAAGAAATTTTTAGTAGGGTACTCCGCACAGAATATTCAGTTTCTACACAACCTAATAGTGCTCTTGTCAGTCGCACTTCCGAATCTGGGAGACAGTCATTTAGAAGCAGCAATAAAGGGGAAAACTCGAGTAACTTTGATCGAAATCTCAATATTCGAGGACAGGATTCGGGAGGAGTTGTATGTTACTATTGTCATAAGCCAGGACATGTGAAGAGAGATTGTAGAAAGTTGCAACGCAAGAATCAGTCGAACCATTCAGCACATATTGCCTCTACTAATGATGCTTCTGAGCCTATTCTGATATCTGCAGATGAGTATGCCAAGTTCTCACAATATCAGGAATCTCTAAAGTCGTCATCTACTCCAATCACTGCCATCGCTGATTCAGGTAAAATGAACACATGTCTTGTTTCTTCATCTTCCAAATGGGTCATTGATTCTGGTGCAACAGACCACATGACAGGTAATTCTAGTCTATTCTCTTCTTTCCAGTCTCATGCTTCTAGTTCTACAGTCACTTTAGCAGATGGGTCTACATCTCATGTTTTGGGGTCCGGCACAATTACCCCAACGCCCTCAATTCATCTGCAATCTGTCTTAAGTTTACCCAATTTGTCCTTTAATTTAGTCTCTGTCAGTAAGCTCACCCGTTCTCTTAATTGTTGTATCTCATTCTATCCTAATTTTTGTCTATTTCAGGATCTTATGACGAAGAAGATTATTGGTAAAGGACATGAGTCTGGAGGCCTCTACATTCTTGATACACAAACACCAAAATCTGTTGCATGTTCTGGAGTTGTGACCCCTTTTGAAGCACATTGTCGGCTAGGTCATCCTTCGTTGCCTGTGTTAAAGAAACTTTGTCCTCAGTTTTCTAGTCTATCTTCATTAGATTGTGAGTCGTGTCAGTTTGCCAAACATCATCGTTTGAGCTCTAGTCCCAGAGTCAATAAAAGAGCTAATGCTCCTTTTGAGTTAGTTCACTCTGATGTTTGGGGTCCGTGTCCTGTTATGTCGAAATCTGGGTTTAAATATTATGTTACCTTTGTTGACGATTATTCTCGAATGACATGGTTATTTTTTATGAAAAATCGTTCGGAACTGTTCTCTCATTTCACAGCTTTTTGTGTTGAAATTAAAACTCAATTTAATGCTCCTGTCCGAACTTTGAGAAGTGATAATGCTAAGGAATATTTGTCAGAACAATTCCATAATTACATGGTTCAACAGGGCATTATCCATCAAACTTCGTGTGTCGATACCCCATCTCAGAATGGAGTAGCTGAACGAAAAAATAGACATCTTCTTGAAATTGCCAGGGCTTTGTTGTTTCAAATGAAGGTCCCTAAACATTTTTGGGCCGATGCTGTTTCTACTGCCTGTTTTCTGATTAACCGTATGCCTTCCTCCGTCTTATCTGGTGAGACTCCATTTCTTGTCCTCTTTCCTCACAGGTCCTTATTTCCTATTGCACCTAAGATGTTTGGTTGCACTTGTTTTGTTCGGGATGTTCGACCTCATGTTACAAAACTTGATCCCAAATCTCTAAAGTGTATATTTCTTGGCTATTCTCGTGTGCAAAAAGGGTATCGATGTTACTGTCCCAATCTTAACAGGTACCTTGTGTCTGCTGATGTCACATTTCTAGAACAAACACCATTTACTTCAATCTCAAGTTCTATCAGTCTATGGGAGGATGACGATCTATTAATCTACACTTGTACGTCCCCTTCATCTGCTGCTGCTAAACCACCTATAACACAGGTTTACTCCCGCCGCCAACAACCCACTACTCCTGACCCGGCTCCTGTTTCATGTCCTGCACCAGTTCCTTCGTCATCAGATCCAGGCCCCAGTTCGAGCAATGATCTTCCTATTGCACTTCGCAAAGGTAAACGTCAATGTACTTATCCAGTATCTTCGTTTGTGTCATATAAACATTTATCACCATCCTCTTGTTCTTTTGTTGCATCTCTTGACTCTGTCACTGTTCCTAAAACTGTTCATGATGCCTTATCTCATCCTGGATGGCGAGATGCTATGGTTGAGGAAATGAATGCTTTAGATGACAATGGTACTTGGACCTTGGTAACCTTACCTGCAGAAAAAAGGGCTATTGGATGTAAATGGGTGTTTACTGTAAAAGTCAATCCAGATGGAACTGTTGCTCGATTAAAAGCTCGGCTTGTTGCTAAGGGATATGCTCAAATATATGGGGTGAATTACTCTGACACCTTCTCTCCTGTTGCTAAACTTACGTCGGTCAGATTATTTATTTCTATGGCAGCCACATATCATTGGCCTCTGCATCAGTTAGACATTAAGAATGCATTCCTTCATGGTGATCTTCAGGAGGAAGTATATATGGAGCAACCGCCTGGCTTTGTTGCTCAGGGGGAGTATGGAAAAGTGTGTCATCTTCGTAAATCCTTATATGGCTTGAAACAAAGTCCCCGGGCTTGGTTTGGAAAGTTTAGTCAAGCTATTGAAAAGTTTGGCATGCAGAAGAGTAAGTCCGATCATTCTGTTTTCTATAAGCAGTCTGCAGCTGGTATCATTCTATTAGTTGTCTATGTTGATGATATTGTTATTACTGGGAGTGATGCTGGTGGTATTTCATCTCTCAAATTGTTTCTCCACAGTCAGTTTCACACAAAGGACTTAGGATCATTAAAGTATTTCTTGGGGGTTGAGGTGACGAGAAGTAAGAAAGGGATCCTCTTATCTCAAAGAAAGTATGTGCTTGACTTGTTGACTGAAACTGGAAAATTGGGAGCTAAACCATATAGCACTCCAATGGTTCCGAATTTGCACCTTACAAAAGATGGCGAATTGTTTGAAGATCCTGAACGATATAGAAAATTAGTTGGGAAGTTGAACTATCTTACTGTGACTCGTCCAGATATTGCCTATTCAGTTAGTGTGGTAAGTCAATATATGTCTTCCCCAACTGTCGATCATTGGAGAGCTGTAGAACAAATTTTATGCTATTTGAAAGGAGCACCTGGGAGAGGAATTTTGTATGGCAATCATGGTCATACCAGGATTGAATGTTTTTCAGACGCTGATTGGGCAGGATCCAAGGAAGATCGAAGATCTACATCCGGCTATTGTGTATTTGTTGGAGGAAATTTGGTTTCATGGAAAAGCAAGAAGCAGAGTGTAGTTTCACGTTCAAGTGCAGAATCAGAATATAGGGCTATGGCTAAGTCTGTGTGTGAGATAATGTGGATACATCAGCTCCTCACCGAAGTGGGCCTCAAAACCTCAATACCGGCTAGGTTATGGTGTGATAACCAAGCTGCACTTCATATTGCATCTAATCCAGTTTTTCATGAACGAACGAAACACATTGAGATTGATTGTCACTTCGTTCGTGAAAAGATTCAGCAAGGTATGATTTCTACAGGGTATGTGAAAACAGGAGAACAATTGGGAGATATCTTCACAAAGGCTCTAAATGGGGTTCGAGTGAATTATCTTTGTAACAAGCTGGGCATGATAAACATATATGCTCCAACTTGAGGGGGAGTGTTAGAGAACATTTCCTAAGATAGTAAAATTGTAAAGTGAATCTAGATTAGCCCTAGTTTCTATCCTAATATAGTGTTAGGTATTTGTATATATACACCTATGTTTCACATGAATAAACAAGAAGAATACCTTCAATTTATTACAGATGGCAACATTGAGTTCACCAACCACGCTGTGACCATGGAATTTTCAGATTGCCATTTCAGTAGATGAGCGGCATTAGTTGGTTTCTTCGCTTCTCCGGTCAGGTAGCCCAATTTTCCTTTGCCGTCGATTATCAATTTAATTGATTATTCCCACTATCTATAATTTCTTCCATTCAATTTCTCCACTGTGAGTTGAGATGAAGAATTCTTTGCACCAATGGATCCCATTGTATGGGTGGTTTCGACCTCACTGTGCAAGAATTCAGAAGTAGTAGAACTTTGACCGTCGACGAGGACTTCCGTCATTGGTTTTTTAGGCTTTAGAGAGCCTGCTCTGATACCATGAAAACAGAAATAAAATCTGTATTTCTGTGTATTTAAAAGTCATACTACAGCCCTCAATATATAGTACAATAGAGAGAAAAAAAGGAAAACAATCTCCTAAATTAGGAGAAGGAAAATTAATCCTATATTAACAATACTAATTACAGTAAGTCTAAATAAGACAATGTGGAGAAATGGTAATTTCAACAATCATCCCATCTTCAAGAATGATTATGCAATCTTCAAGATTTCTAACACTTTTCAAGCTTTTGTACACAAATGTAGACCTTTTTATATTCTTAAGCCAAATATGACTTAAAGAGTAAAGCCAAATATACAGATTAAATTATTAATGTTTGGTGTTAACAGTATTTCTTGATGGGCACCAGTCCGAAAGGTTAATAGTGAGTTTATAGCATATCTTTTCTTTTTGGTTGTGTGCATTTCCCCTAGTTCCCCTGTCTTTCAATTTCTAACATTTGATTTTGATAGTGTAACCTCCATAGGTTTGATTTTGAATGGGTGCATTATGGTATGTCTTTACTATGACATGTATCTTTTCATTTTTTAATTGTTTTACCGGGAGACAAGCCAGGAAAAGCAGAAGTTACACTGGAATTATCTTACACTTGCACGATATTTGACTGGATTTTCATATTTTTGGTCACCAGCCACAAACAAAGAATGGTGTTGACAGCTTTGGTGGTCTTGGGGCAACTTTAATTGATTCTCTTGACACGCTGTATATAATGGGACTGGATGAGCAGTTCCAAAGGGCTCGAGAGTAAGTCTATAGTTCTTTTTGTTTGTTCCTATGTAGAAACATGCTTTCTACTTAGTTTATTTTCTTTTTATTTTTGAGTCTATCTTCCACATTGGAATCAATTCTATAAAGTTATCGTTTCACAAGAGAATGCGAATGACTTGGTTTGAGAATTTTGAATTAGTGTTAGCATAACATGGAACATAGTCATGAGGCTTTCAGTTCCTCTTTTGTTCGCTGGCTTCTCCATTTATATGTAAAGTCTTAATTGATGGATAATCACTATAATAGCCTTAAAAGTAGCATTTGGCATGGCATTGCAAAAGATAGCTCAATAAGTAAACCTACTATCATATAGATTAGTACAATACATCTTTGTTTTTCTTTATTTTCTCTGTAATACCTCTTGCCTTTAAGGTTGATACTTTGTTCTGTTTCTCCTTAAAGTTTTCAGGAGCAAAAGTTGATTTATCATTTCGAAGACAAAATGATACGAGAATAAAACTGTAGCTAAGAGGGAAATTATTGCGATAAGATTGCTTAGTTATGTCGTTTTCCTTCTTCCTATTAAAGTAGCTATAATGTATTGACATGGACACGTGTGTTCGACATGACACGTTTCTGAACATGACGACATGTAATTTTTCAAAAAAATACTAACACGACACGTCGCGGTACATTGATTAAATTCTTTAAAATTCTTCATTTATATAGTATAAATTTAGTTTTATAATTTTTATTAATTTTTTGCTGAAATCTTTTAAATATGAGTACTTATTTATTATTTTATAATGACTTCAAGTTGACAATATATAATATTTTTTATAAAGAAAGAAAAATGACATGAACACTCCATCCTAGTTGAAGTATTCGTGCAACAGAGCTGAGTAGTTTATTTTTGATGGATAAGAACCATATAACTCGTGTCCATTTTTTGCTGTTAACAAGTATTCATGGCAGGTGGGTTGCAAACTCATTGGATTTCAACAAGAACTATGACGCCAGTGTTTTCGAGACAACCATAACGTGGCTTTATAAGGTTTAATGTGCCATTTTTTTGCTTTAGTTGATTTTTTCTCCTGGTTTACTAATGTAAATTTGCTAATACTTCCGGGCTGCCTTAACCAAGAGTTGTGTGCTCATGAAGAGTATTCCATACTCTTTAAGGTTTTGTCTTGTCTTTTTTTTATGCTAATAGTTTTATTTGTAATAATTCAGAGTTGTAGGTGGACTTATCAGTTCATATGATCTCTCTGAAGATAAAATATTCCTTGAAAAGGCTAAAGATATTGCCGATAGACTACTGCCTGCATGGAATACTCCTTCAGGCATCCCATATAATATTATTAACTTGGCTCATGGAAATCCACATAATCCGGGGTGGACTAGGGTAAGTTTTGATAATGAAAACCTTCTCATTTTCACAAGACATAAACATCCTGGTTTAATAATGCCAAGTTTTTATATTATTTATAGTATTTGAATGCCTGCTTAAATATCCTGTTTAATCAGTTGACATAACCTCATAGTTTTGGGAAATACATGTTACCTTATTCCTGTGTTTGATGTGTGTATATTATTTTGTACTTACAGTTTTCTTAGGTGCTACTTGTTTAGTAATGATTTGATACTGAAAGCCTCCATCATGGTTCTGCTATGCTTTGTTTGTGTTTCCTTAATTAAATTGTTGATTCAGCTTATTGTTATGTTCTATATCATTGTTCAGTTCAGTCCCATTGATCTTTTTTACCTTTTCTCAACAAAAAAGTTTAACGTACACAACTTACTATATATATCAATTCAAACTAGCATCTGTGGTACAGTGGTAGTCTGTTCATCTGCATAGACTCGTAGTTTTTTCTTTACATTGCTTAATGTGTCTTAAAGAGAGATAATTTCTTATGTTTTCCCTGTTCAGGGTGATAGTATCTTGGCAGATTCTGGCACGGAGCAGCTAGAATTTATTGCTCTTTCCCAGAGGACAGGCGACCCAAAATATCAGCAGAAGGTATTCTTGATCAAAGTTTACTCTGGCATTCAAGACAGAATTGTTCCTTAAAAGAGAAATTGAAAGTAACATCAAATGAAAAGTTGTCATTGATGTTTACATGTATCTTTTACACGTGAATTGAGTTCATAGCTAAAATATCTGGGTCTGCATGATATAGAATCAGTAATTGATTTTTATTTCCCTGTGAGTTTTTTATTTATCTTTCACCATGAACTGAGCTCTAGTTATATGTTTCAGGTGGAAGATGTCATTCTAGAGCTTAATAAAACTTTTCCTCCAGATGGTTTACTTCCTATCTATATTAATCCACACAGCGGGACCAGATCATACTCAACCATAACTTTTGGAGCTATGGGAGACAGGTATTAATTATTCTACTTTTGGAAAGCTTTAGGTGAACATGCTAAAGTATACATCTTGTGAAGTATATATAATAAATATCTAACCGTAGGGTTGATAGTCATTACCACCCCCTTTTTTCTACCATGTAACGAAGGGAAAAATATACTGCAGCTTTTATGAATATTTACTCAAGGTCTGGATACAAGGAAACAAAACAAACATGGTGAAGCATTATAGGTGAGCATCTATTACTGATACTATCATTATGAATCACAAAATCGCATGCTGTAGATTTATACATGACCGAGGAAGGTTGGTTGACTTGTGTTTTCTAAAGCCCGATTCCGTAATTCAATTGTTCTAGTATTATTCATTTCCTCTAATTTTCTAATAAGCGATTATGTATCTACCAGAGAAATGTGGGAGACTTCAATGAAAGGTCTTCTAAGCTTGGTTCGGAGAACAACCCCATCTAATTTCGCATATCTTTGTGAGAAGATTGGAAATTCTTTGACAGACAAGGTGATATTTTGTGCTAGTCGGTAATATTACTGCTGAAATAAAAATTTCATGAAAGTAACGTTGAAAATTTTGTATCCATTTTTTCATGATGGAAAAGGATCCAATGGTTTGTGTGTTTTCTTTGTTATATTTGCAGATGGATGAACTTGCATGTTTTGCTCCAGGGATGTTAGCATTAGGGTCTACTGGCTATGGTCCTGATGAGGCTAGGAAGTTCTTATCATTGGCAGAAGAGGTATATGTACAAATATTTTTTTTTCAAAATTTCATATTTAAAGTGCTTTACATAGTGGGTAGCCATTCACTTTGGGGGAATGTCTGTAACCTCCTTGTGAAGCTTGCTTGGACATGTTATAATTTTTACCAATCAACACCAACAAAATTGGCTGGAGAGAACTACTTCTTCAATTCGGGACAGGTAGTCTTTGTTTATTTTGTTTCTGATATTTATAAAAACTAGGTCCTAACTTCTAAGGATCTTGCCTTTTTATTCGTTTCTCTGATCATTCAATTTTCAGGATATAAGTGTGGGAACATCATGGAACATATTGAGGCCTGAGACAGTTGAATCACTCTTTTACCTCTGGCGTTTGACTGGTAATAAAACATATCAGGAGTGGGGATGGAACATCTTTCAAGCATTTGAAAAGAACTCCCGCATAGAGACGGGATATGTTGGATTAAAGGATGTAAGCACATCTTAACTTGTGTTCTCGTACAGGTTTTAAGTGGCGGCAGTTGGTGTTGGTGAGTTGGTATGGGTGGGTGTGGCTGTTGAGGACAATGAAACCATTTCTTCATCACTCGTGATTTTTGTTGTTCACAGGTTAATACTGGTGTAAAAGACAACATGATGCAAAGTTTTTTCCTAGCGGAGACACTTAAATATCTCTATCTTCTTTTCTCGCCTCCTTCAGCCATTTCATTGGACGAGTGGGTTTTTAACACGGAAGCTCACCCTATAAAAATAGTCACCCGGCATGACCGGTTAGAGAAGTTGGGAGTATCAGGAGGACAACATAATTCAGAGACCCTATCAAGAGCTAGGAAAGAAGGCCGCTTTAGTGGCAATTAGGAAATTTTGTTATAGTTCGTCGATTGCCTTTCTGAATTCGAGGCTCTATTGACATGAAGAACTGAAGATCTTGAAGACAAATGGACTCGAGTCTTGCAGATCAGGTACATGACATTAAAAAGTTTACATTTTCATCTTTCATTATTGGGATAATTTCCCTTATGAATGTGCTATTAAACTCCCCGTCTTTCAAATATCTTCTACTTGTAACATAAATTACAAGATTCTACTGATTAAAATAATAGCTACTTGTATTTTTATTGGATATGTCTTTTCCTTTTTTCCTCCCTGGTGAGGAATATAGTTTTGGTATGGGGAAGTGAGTAATTGTAAGGACCATCATGTTGAAGGAGATTCAAATGTACTATTTTCTTTTCCTTCTTAACTCGTGTCATTGTTCATGATGGAGTTGAATTCGTATATTTATTGTCTACACGCGAAATCCCCTTGGAAATAGTTGAAGATCGAAATAGAAAGGAGTAAATACTATTCAATTTAGTATATGAATGTGAGAATTTTATTGCTTTTCAGGTTGGTTTCATCACTATTATAAAGGATACATTGTCTAAATTTTGTTAATTTTTTCAAAGTCAAATACATGTCGCAGTTAGTCTTGATGGTGGGTTTGACATCTAGCTTGATCCATCATTGTGCATGTTTCTCAAGTTTAATAGAGTTGCACGGGGCAAGTCATGTCGGTATTAGATTGGGTAATGATACAATGATTCCACTATTACGTAGGCGTGTGATTATCGTCACTCTAGATGAATAACAATAAAAAATTCGGGGTTGATAGAAATTTTTTAGAGGAATTTTGAAAATTCCACAACTTTGTCCAAAAAAATCATAGCAAATAAGAGAATTAATGGATGAATTTCTAAGGGTATGTTCTCTTTATCATTTTCAAGTCGTATTCTATTTTCAATTTTCCAAAAGTGTGGTAACGCGTTCTCTTTCCTATTTTTAAAAATGTATTTTTGAAAATAAGTTAAAAATTTACAAAGAAAATTCAAAACGACAATTTGGGTGTTTACAAAACAGTTTTTCAAAATGTCAAAAAGAACACATTTTCAACAATCTCAAAATAGGCACTAAAAACACAAAATTCAAAATGAATTCAAAATACAAAAAGAACAACCCCTAATTTGTTGGCATGTTTTTGTGCTTGTTTCTTTCGTATTTTTCTTGGAAGTGAAAAAAAATTCAAATATATTGCATTAATCCTAATATTCATTGAATTTGACAACGTGACAATAAATGGTTTGAGTTTTATCTTCAATTTTATTTTATTTTTTCAAAAAATAAAGCCACCAAATTAAGTAGGAAGCATCTAGGCGGGTGTTGGGCACCATCTTCTAGCTTTGGTTTAGCAATCAAAATCAAATGAAGAACAGTGAAGGGATATTAGACATCAAGCCACACCAAGAAAGAAGTGCAGAATAATTAGTTCATAATAATCATCGTTGTATAATCATTCATTAACGGACGTCTCTTTTCAGATTGAATTATCTAAAGATCTACGCCAAGTGGAAGCAAAGAACTGCACTTCCAAGTAAAATTACTTTAAAACAAAAATAGCTAGAAGTAACACAAGCGGATATAATAAAAATCGACAAACATGATCAAGAATCAGAAAATAATAGTCTTATAAAGTTGACAGCTTGATTTCAAGTATTTCCTTTGTAGACGTCCCTACACGTAGCATCTCCAATTTAAAAAGTATTTTGTGATTATCGTCACTCTAGATGAATAACAATAAAAAATTCGGGGTTGATAGAAATTTTTTAGAGGAATTTTGAAAATTCCACAACTTTGTCCAAAAAAATCATAGCAAATAAGAGAATTAATGGATGAATTTTTAAGGGTATATTCTCTTTATCATTTTAAAGTCGTTTTCTATTTTCAATTTTCCAAAACTGTGGTAACACGTTTTCTTTCCTATTTTTAAAAATGTATTTTTGAAAATAAGTTAAAAATTTACAAAGAAAATTCAAAACGACAAATTGGGTGTTTACAAAACAATTTTTCAAAATATCAAAAAGAACACATTTTCAACAATTTCAAAATGGACACTAAAAACACAAAATTCAAAACACAAAATTGAAACACAAGAAGAATAACCCTTAATTTGTTGGCACGTTTTTGTGCTTGTTTCTTTCGTATTTTTCTTGGAAGTGAAAAAAATTCAAATACATTGCATTAATCCTAATATTCATTGAATTTGACAACGTGACAATAAATGGTTTGAGTTTTATCTTCAATTTTATTTTATTTTTTCAAAAAACAAAGCCACCAAATTAAGTAGAAAGCTTCTAGGCGGGTGTTGGGCACCATCTTCTAGCTTTGGTTTAACAATCAAAATCAAATGAAGAACAATGAAGGGATATTTGACTTCAAGCCACACCAAGAAAGAAGTGCAGAATAATTAGTTCATAATAATCATCGTTGTATAATCATTCATTAACGGATGTCTCTTTTCAGATTGAATTATCTAAAGATCTACGCCAAGTGGAAGCAAAGAACTGCACTTCCAAGTAAAATTACTTTAAAACAAAAATAGCTAGAAGTAGCACAAGCGGATATAATAAAAATCGACAAACATGATCAAGAATCAGAAAATAATAGTCTTATAAAGTTGACAGCTTGATTTCAAGTATTTCCTTTGTAGACGTCCCTACACGTAGCATCTCCAATTTAAAAAGTATTCCTTCTTCTAGATCACGACAAATAGTATCTTATCTTTATTTGTGGAATTGAATAATCGATCAACAAGATGATCATAATGAAAAATACAAGTACAAACGAGCAACGAAAGCAAAAGTTGTACGAAGATTTGAAACATTTCATTTGGAAATGTTTTCAATAATTGATTTAATTTTTTAACTAATAAAAATATTTATATAGATTAAAACTTATTTATTTGAATCTTAACTAATAAAAATATATTTATTTATTTTAATTAATTTCTTTTTAAGTAGCGAATTATTAAAGCATTGGCAAACAGGCGCTTAAAGACTGGCCTTCCGTCAGTGAGGGTTGGGGTTAAAATGAAATTTTCTTTCTAACCCACCCCTGCAGCACTGGCAAGTGCGCCACCGCCGCCGCCACCGTCGTGTGGAATAGCAACTCATAACATTCACTGAATATAATTATCCCAACAGTGAAAACCTAAACCTATTTTTCAAAGAAACAGATGAGCAGTACATAGCATTATCAGTGTGTTGCTATTGTTAATAGCAAAAGTAATGCGGAACTCCTTTTTTCTCTCTCGCTCTCGCAACCATTGGTACGATCGGAAGCGCCACCTTTACTCCGCCTTTAGCTCCCAAATTCATGCTCCGTTTTCTTCGCCGGAACCCGAACCCGAGCCGGAGAAACTCATTTCTTCAAAGTGGAATGAATTCAGTTTTTGCTCTAATAAATATAAATATAATGTCTGTCCTCATCGATTTAGTAAGGCTCAGGGATTTATCGCATCTCCTGTTCAAGTTCGGAACTTTGCTGCGGCTAATTCTTTGTGTAGAGCTATTCCAGTTTCCAATTTCATTGCACTCAATTCTAGTTCCCGCCAGCTCTCCCTTGCTCGAGGTGAGTATTGTTTTTTGTTCTTTTTAATTTGGAATTGGTAGTTATATATTTCAACATTGGGCTGTGCGTGCAGGATTTTTCACTAGAGCTAAAAAAATTAAGAAGATTGAAGTGGTCGATCATGGGTAATTTCTATTTTCTTTTCGCATTTGTTTGCCTCTGTGATCTCTAGCTGATGTTCTGATATATTACTACTAACTTTGCTTCTTGTGAAATGAATTATATTCCATTCTTGAATTTTGATGATATGCTATTCAAAAAGGGCAGTTTTATTAGTTTTATTTTGTTGGTGAAGAAACTACTTTTGATGCTATTAAGTGAATGCGTGTTTAAGATTAAAAGGGCTCCTAAAAGGGTAAAATATTTTATTAATAGCGAATTGCCTTTCTTAAGCATTCTTATTTAGCTCCTTGCTTACCATGTAGCATCGGACAAACTGGCTCGCTGTATTTATTGTTTTTATCTAGTTTTGGGTTTAATCAATTACGAAAAGGTAAAGATTGTCCACTGATTTGCTTGTTTCTCTTGTCCTACTAATGGTGCTAGATAAGCATTTCAGATGGTGCACCTTTTTCTTTTAACTGGTCAATTATTTGGCATGATTTCATTGCCCCTGAATTTTTTTATATTTAGCCAACGAGCAGTTACAACAGCATTGTGGTGCAATTTTCTTGTGTTTTCTCTCAAGTTTGGGGTCTGGTTATCCACCTCGAGCCATGTCATATTGGCTGAAGTTGTGCATTCAGTTGCAGATTTTGCAAATCAGGTAATGCTCTTCTTCTTCTTCATGTTTGCGATCCTGCTGGAATGAGCATTCGTACTGCCAGGGTTTAACTTTATTTGTCAAAAACCGAGTAGAGGGAATCTAATACATGCTTACCTTTTAGGCACTTCTTGCATATGGTTTAAGTAGTTCACGCCGTGCCCCAGATGCTCTCCACCCGTAAGTTTTTGTATTTATTTATCTGCACTACATTTGTACACAATGAACTATAATGTTCTTTGATTTTTACATATAAAGCAATTATTTCTTCCAAGACTTTACAGTATACGACAATTAATTGAACTTTAGATAAGTGATTAAACTTAAAGATCCTGAGTGTTATTTTATTTTGGCAGGTTAACTCCAATCATGTTATTGGAAATTAAATTTCATCTTTTGGTTCTCCATATCACCCAGGGCTTAAAATTGTCCATGAAAATTATCAATATTTGTTTAATGACTTAAATATATGTAGTATTATCTTTTTTTTTCTTTTTCTTTTTTAGAACCATTAGAACCCTTGTACCATTAAACGGCTATTGTTGCATTCTATTTGACCAATCAGAACATCTGTTTATGCAGACACATGAACTTTGATATAAGCCTGCTGAATCTTGTGTTTTATTTAATCACAGATATGGTTATTCTAAGGAAAGATTTGTCTGGTCTTTGATATCTGCTGTTGGTATATTTTGTCTTGGATCTGGGGCTACAATTGTTCATGGAGTTCAAAACTTGTGGACTTCTCAGGTGCACATTCTTAAAATTCAACTTGAAACTATTTTCTTGAAACAGTGGTTTCTTATGATGTGCAATGATGGACATTTATATTCCTTTTAGCCCCCTGAGCATATTGAGTATGCAGCTCTGGTGATTGGTGGCTCTTTCATTATTGAAGGTGAAATTTCTAATTGATAATTCTGGCTTTGAAACTCAGCCAAAAAAGGATTTTAATTTTAAATTATTTATTTTATTATTATCTCTTAAGTAGTGTTTTCTTATAATTTGCTAAAACCTGTTTTAGGTGCTTCTCTTCTTGTTGCCATCCATGCTGTCAGAAAAGGTGCTGCTGCGGAAGGAATGAAAGTGAGAGACTATGTCTGGCGTGGTCATGATCCTACATCCGTTGCAGTTATGACAGAGGTGTTATGTCGTTTATTTGACCATTCAAATAGTTCGTTATTATAATTAGAGATACATGAGCTGATATTTTTATCAATTTGTCTGGTTAACTTGATTGTTAGGACATAGTAATTCATACGAGCATTTTGAGTCATTGTAAGGTTATAATGCAAGTGAGGACATAATATTAGTTCATTTGCACAGCGATCAGGAAATAAAATATAATTTTTTTCTTAGTTCGTGAAACACTAATTGCTTTGGAGATGAGATTAACTGTAAACAAAAGGAATATAAGGCAGAAAGGAAGTGGATAATTCACCTTCCATTTCATTATATTTTCGCTACAGCTTTCTTATTTGATTCATACGGTACTATAGCTTCCACCTCCTGTTTCCTTAATCCAAAATGAAGGTATAAGGTCAACAATACTTCTTTAAGCCTCTCTACTATCACATGCTGTAACATTTTCCCATAATAAATTGAAGAACTGATATATACTGTAAAGCTAATCTGGATTGAGGATAACAAAAGCTAATGTGTGGTTAAATGTTACTTACAAATATTATGAACTCTAAACGTTTAGTATTAACAGAATTATGCTGAGTGTCAGGCTTTCTGACAGATCATTGAAAAATAATCATTGTCGATGATAGTTATAAATTGAAAAGGTGAAGATTTCTCTGAGCTCTTACTTTAAAGTGAAATTTTTGTCAATTTGGTCATTTAAAAGATTCAAAGTTCCCTCAGTTTTTAGAGATTTATAATCATCTCACATTATACTCAAGTTTACTGCACAATAATTTAACTAGTAAGATACAAATTCCATAGAAAGTCTCGTCTTTTCAAGCTATAGGACTGGTTTTGGTTTCCTCATAAGTAATATGTTAAATGAAGTGAACAATGCAGGATGGTGCTGCTGTTACAGGGCTTGCCATTGCTGCTGCTTCATTGGTGGCTGTAAATACCACAGGAAATGCAATTTATGATCCAATTGGTTCAATTGTAGTGGGCAACCTATTGGGAATGGTATGTTAATGTGCATATTGCGTTTTGATTTTGTTTACTCTTAACACTTCATATGATTTGCTGTTCAATTGAGGACTGAGCTTTGTGGCAACTACTTTCGGTTTTACATTGTTAAAATAGATGGCTTTTGAATGATCCACTCAAGATAATGATTAGTTTAAAAAGTAACAGATTATAATTGATGGCAATCTTTCACACATATGATTAGAGTTCTGGTTCAATATTTTGAGCTTGATTTCAAGCTATTGTGCTAATTAGACTAGGTTGCTAATTGGACAGTTTAAAGAGTCTGACCGTCTTAATGTGTCGGTCGCCAGGTTACTGTGTTTGCATTCATGGAATTTTCTTTCACCTTCATTTATATAATTAGAAATGTCAGAATACGAATTCGTATTTTCTATTCATGCAGCGCTTGTTTTAATAGATGGAATTATACTTCGTGATGTTACATAAATTCCCATGCAAATGGTTTAATACATGCATAATGGCTGCTGGAAGTCCTCTAATGTTGACATTAGAATGCAATTATGGAGCTAATTAAAGATTGATGAGAAAAGATGGAGCTTGTAAAAATTTACTTGTGTTTTTCGGAGTCTGTTTTGCTATTGACTTGTACTTTGGAGAAGAGAATGATACTTGTTTTGAGTGTGTGTGTGTGTGTTGGGGGGGGGGGGGGGGGGGGTGTAAAAGAATGCTTTATCCTTACAATCTTAATACTTTTTCTTTCATTATTAGCCTCCAAACAGAATCTCATATAAATAAATTTGCTAATTAGAATTTCAGGATGTGGGGGGGGGGGGGGGAGGCCTTCACCGTGTTGAGTCTAATTGAATGATTAATATGATACAGGTCGCTATATTTCTGATTCAGAGGAATCGCCATGCTTTGATTGGGAGAGCAATTGATGACCATGATATGGAAAAAGTTCTTCACTTTCTGAAAAATGACCCAGTACAGTGCAGTTCTTTGCTCTTTCTGTGCAAATTGGGAGACAGATGACAACTAGAGTCTAACCAAAATGGTCTTTTTGCTGCAGGTCGTTGATGCAGTTTATGATTGCAAAAGTGAGGTGATTGGACCAGGATTTTTTAGATTCAAAGCTGAAATAGGTGAAACCTTGCTTCATATTTGTAAACTAATGTAGAAATTACTTTTATATTGCAAGGTTGTAAACTGTAAATATTTGCATATGAATTACAGTTTGTGTTTCTTCATAGTTATCTTTTGATTACCAGGATCCTAATTGAGAAATGGTTTGATATTATTTGCAGATTTCAATGGTGTGGTGCTAGTGCAAAACTATCTAAACCGAACTGGACGTGAAGAGTGGGCTAAAGAGGTGATTGTGCTATCACTTACTTTTTGACTCTCTTTTGCAGTGACAATGTAAAATTGTTGTTTTTCATTTTCTTCTCTGATGTTTGCTTTTGCATAGTCTACCTCTTGGGTTGCTGAAATACATTTTAGAAACCATGATTCTATATGAAACTGCTCTATGCTTCCTTTATATTTTTACTTGTTTCATTTAAAGCCACGAAAGGTTCTATTGATTTCCCTTTTTGTCCTATTTCATGCGCTCTATGAGATTAAATTTTACATCCATTTCTTACCAAGACTTCCTTTCAAACAGTAGTCGTGATGGGGAAATAAATATTACACTCGTATCTTCTGCATAACTACTAATTCTAGTTTTTTTACCATTGATTTTGGTGCAAGCTTTTTTCTGGGTGTGCACAAGACTTAATGATATGGCATTTAATCAAGGCTATTTATATGATCATGATATACACAGTTTCGAGAGGCTGCTAAGCAGGAGGACGATTCTTCTTTACTCAAGATCATGTCAAACTATGGTATGTATACTACAAAAGCAATTATTCTTTTTTTTTTTTTTTTTTTTGCAGAATAAGAAGTTAGTTTATATCTTCTGCAGGTGAAGAAGTGGTCACAGCTCTGGGGAGTGAAGTAGATCGGCTTGAAAAAGAAATCCAAGAAATAGTTCCCGGTATTAGGCACGTGGATATTGAAGCGCACAATCCAATTAGTCCATCTCCCCCATGATCATAATTGTTTTAACGTATATGTTGTGCATTTTTCTTAGCAAATTGAATTTGTTTATGTCAGACACGAATTAATTCACTCATAATCTCTGTACGAGGCTTCTTGGTTGACACTTAAAAGGCAGTTACATAGGTCTGTAAACTATGAATAGTGAGACCTCTCTTGTTAATATACGAGGTCAAAGTAATATGTTTTTTTTCCTGCTGTGATTATTTCTTGTTTTGCCCTCTTGCAAATGATATTGGGTTGAGAAGAATCAGCCTGATGTAGCCAGTTCAATCGCAAATCATTGGGCTATTCACGTTCTCTGCAAGTGCTGAAAACGTATGGATTGAAACTTTTGCATTTTCTCTATCAGGAAGTACAAATTCCTTCAGAACGAAGGTTAGTGTACAGAATTATGTAGTCTGAAGTGATATTCTTGAATCTTTGCTTCTTTGAAAGAAAATGCTATCTATGAACTGTGATCTTTAACATCGTTCTCGGTGCCAATCCTTGGCATTGAATGATAGATTCAATTACATGTAAATATATAATTTCCATTTAATTGGACATATCATGTATTGACATGGACACTTAGATTGGTGTTACATAGCATTACTCCATTTGATACGCTAAGGGTTCGTTTGATTGTAAAAGTGGAAAATAGGTGGAAATAAAATATTTTACAGGGAATTGATTTGCCTAGAAATTATTTTATTAGGAATTGTAATTAATTGTGTTTGATTAGTATAATTTTTCATGGAAAATGTTGAAAGTTTGATGTCCGTTTGACTTCATTTTTTTATGAAAATTGTCTATTAAAGTGATAATTTTTTCTACCATTGGGTCTAGAAATTGTTCCAATTGCCAAAAAAAAAAAATTTAAAAAATTTATCATACCGAATATCATTTGTTTTGCATGGAAATTGTCAATAAAAGTGATAAATTTTTTTGCCATTGTATCTGGACTTTTTCCAATTGCAAAAAAAAAAAAAAAAAACAAATTGGAAAATTTTTTCCCACCAAAACATCAAGAATTTATTTTCCGAAAAAATCTTGTCTATCAAACACTACAAAAGTTCCATTTTCCATAGAAAATATGGTGAATCAAACGGAGCACTAAAGTCTAAAAGGGTGTTTTGTTCTATGGTTTTCGGTTTTCATTGTGTTCTTGGAAGGGAAATTTTGGAACATTAAGCATGTTGGTGACAACAGGTCGAAAGGATATGGTTTACAATTTTCTCGTAAGTTGTAACATATTAATCTGCTAATCAACTCGGTGGAGGTGCACGGAGAAATGAGGTACAGTAAATGATCTTTGGTTGTACAGAGTCGCCTTCACGGCAGCTTATTCAGTTTTCTCATTAGGGAATTATAAATTATAATACACTTTATAAAATATTTGGGGTTCCGTTTCTAAGATCAAAGTTGGAAATAGATGGCCTAACAAACATTTACCAATTTTTCCAAGCAAGACAGCTCAAAGCAAGTGAAAATCTTAGAGCCAGCAAGGAAGGTACCAAGCAAAGGCATAGTTCTTGAGAAAAATGTCTAGAAAGTCTTGCTCGGATGGATCGAGTTGACACGAGTTTTCAAATAAAAAAAAAATTACAAATTATACTTCAAAATTCTAGTAAAAATGTGAATATAATATTGAAATTGAGTTGGGCAAAAAAATATATCTTCCTTCATTTAGCAAAACTGCAAAACTTAAGAAGTTTCATATCAGGTGTTTTCAGACAGTATATTTGCTTTTTCAAAACAATTAGAGCCAATTTCACAAATGGTAGCTTGAAAAATTATATTATTAAAGTTAAATAATGTTATATATAATCGATCACTTCTTTAATAGCATTCACTATTCATCCCATTAAAAATTGACATTGACTAACGATTGTTGTGGTCGTACCTTCCATTATTCGCAGTAAAATCATCATAACCCCCATTTATAAATATTTCTTTTTTATTTTGAAATTGATTATAAACAAATTTTACATCTTCCAATCAATTTTAAGAGAGTTGTCTAAAAAATAATGTTATTTACAATTCAAAGTCTCTTAATTTATTATCCAAAGCTTTAAAATGTATCACAAATTATTGGACGATGAATTAGAATACTCACTGTCACCTAAACTCATAACGATATCTAATAATAATGAAGAGCATTAGTATGGTTAAATGTCCCAAATGCTTGTAATGGTGTACCAGGACCCAATGAAATATGAGAGAACTAGTTAAAATGAAAGAATGGTTTTCTAATGTCATTTAATAGAAAAATGGGCTGCCGTGAATGTGGCATTTACTTCTAAATCTCGTGGCACTACTTGTGGACTAAATGATAAAAATAAAAACGGAGCAAGTATGGGAGGGCGACTCGAATCAAGTGGCACTGCTATCTGTCCAACCAGAATTTCATCTCTTGCAGACAATCAAATTAGCTGGGTAGGAATGCAAACAAGGAGAAATATCCCTTTTTGCTTAGATTAATTTTTAAGTAGAATAAAATTTGGAGTTTGGGGGATCTGATTCAGAAATGGATACATAGTACGAACACACCGATATACAGTGTTTTCAATATTTCCCTAGATTTTGAATGTTCGAATAATCAGATGTTACTAGGAAAATATTAATATTCTGAATACAAGGTGTCTCCAATCCATATGACCTTAGTTTCTAACTCGGGAGCCATCGCGAGTACATTTTCTTCTCTTCTTCTTGTTGCAGCAACCTTAGCTATTTCATCTGGTGCTACAGCTTGAGTAAGAGTTGCCACTGCAGAAGATTGTAACCTTAACTATTGATGAAGACAACATGAATCTCACTCGCAAATTTGCTTTTCATTCTCCAACAATGCTAGGAAGATGCCAACCTTGATGCAATGATATGACGGGTTTTCATGGATCATATGACGGGTTTTACCGTTGAGGTTAACTGTCCTTGTCTCCTCTCTAGTTGATTGAACGTGTTCTCAAGTTTTTGGGCTTTCAGGATACCTACTCTCGTTGAAGAAGGGTATCCCACCATGGAGGAATAAAAGTCTGACAAACCCCACTGAAGGTCAGCTTGTTGAAAGACGTGATGCTAAGAACCTCTTTCCAAAGCAAATTTCATTGCCTCGTTCCATCCATCCCAGTAAATTGACGCACTATAATAACCAATGCACAAAATTTGTAGTCGTCACTTCAGACCTTCATTATATCTCTATGAAACATGAATGAAGATACTCTAGCATACACAATCATGGCGCGCTTGTTAAGTAAAGGTAGAGCAGTAGCAATTAATTGCATCAAGGTTGAAACATAAGCCTAGTTCCACCATCAAAACAGGGAGGATGAAAGCCTCATATTAAACAGATATCATGCATGCTCCACCTTAAATTAAAGATAGATACGTACAAATCTCAAAACAAAAACAATCTTTCAACGGCATGGTAGATATCCAGGAAAAAAAAAAAGAAGGAAACAGAGAATTCTACAACTTCAAATAAGAAACTAAAAACCTCAATTCTCCAACAAAATAAAAGTAACGAAATCTAGTTCATTCTCCTGATAAGCTCGTTGATATAATCTTCACGGTTTCCGGCGTCTCCTCCTTCAACGTAGTGGTTCCTCTTCTTCTTCAGACCACCCAATGGTGCCTTAAGTTGGAATGGCCAGATGAAGTTGTTGGCCTCCTTAAAATGAGGTCCAACAGTCATGATCTCGTGAACAAGATCTTCCATGCAGATAATCCCATGCTTTCCAAGAACCTAAATACAAGCCAAGCTTAGGCAAAAATGAAATACAAAATACAATAAATATGAGCAAGTGACAATAGACATACCTGTTCAATGATTGAATTGTCAGTCAACGCAATCCTCTGCTTGTTGACCTTGCCATAGCCCCTCTTGTATATCAATTCTTTCACGCTCTTCAAGTTGGGGTATCTAAAGAAAGCCAAGGAAATGGTAAACATTTGACACAGCG
>CAIGRF010105839.1:1595-14924 GCA_903798235.1 Fraxinus ornus | reverse complement strand
TTATGGAATTGGTTTAACAACTTGCGGTGCAGATATACCTTCAGTCATTTGGTCGATGCCGACTGAACTAAACAATACTTTCATCATCGTCCAGAGAGGTCGTTTGACAACAAATTGCCTAACAATCTACAACTCTAACTTCTCTTATCTGAGACTTCTACCCTTTTGTGGTTCTCTTCAAGCATCTTATCAAACTCGTCTCTCCTTTCTAGCTTGCTCTTGTAGATGTCAGAAGCATTTCAATACAGGAAATTTAGCGAAGGAATAAATTGTAACAAGAAAAAGATCATATCCATTTTGTTTTGCGACAAATAGGAGCAAAAGATTAGCAAATAAATAATTAGATACGCTGGACGATCATAAGGTCGATGATTCAACTATATAATTGCTCGCAGATTTCAAACATTCAAAGGTCAACGGAAATTTTTTAACTTGTCACATGCACCCAAAAAAGGGGTCTATGAGTTCTACTTTGACTCATTTGGTTTACTGATAAGTGAAGAAAATAAAATTAATCACTACATCAACAGAAACAGAAACAATGGAAAATCCGGAAAATATTTTTCCTTTGTTTGGCACTTCATCAGGCATAGACGTTTGTTTGATGGTATTAGAGCCCTCTATAGCACCAATTTGGAAGTCAAAAATGTTTACAGGTTTTTCATAGTGAATGGAGTAAAATGAGATTTAATACCTGCTCTCTATAGCACCAATTTTGGACATTTCGACGATAAAAGAATCAGAAATCGTTTACAGGTTTTCCTCTATTCTTATCCAATCGAGATGTATGCTCTTTTTTATAGATTGACAAAAGTGAGCATAAGTACTAGCAGCAGAGCCTTGAGATAATCTGCTTGGATGCCTGCTCGATCTTTTGCCCTTCAGAATAACAAAAGCAAAAAGGGAAAGTGACAGGATAAGTGTAACATGTAGAAAGCAAAATCATTGGCCCTTGCATTCTGAAAGATGCATAATATGTTGTGCACATGGAGTAATCCACTATTCCAAGAGAATAAACACGCTGAATCAAGAGCCATGAAATAAATTCATTAGCCAAGCGCACCTTTATTTTGATCTGTGAGAGTAATAGCGTGCGCAATTTGGGAAGATGCAACGAGCATCCACAATGCAGGATTTTGTATATTGAAAGACTACCATAAAGAACACAATTTCTCTGTCACTAGACCTCGAGAAGTAGAGAAAATTGTAATCCATAGGCCATTCTCAATAATGGCAGCTATTTGAAAAGATTTACTTTGTGACATCTCCTCAGCATGGATCTCATGTAAGATCAGTTGAAGCTCTTGAACTTAACTGATCATAGTTTAGAAGTCGACCATGTTGAAATTTAAGAAGCGACCTACCACGAATTTCTTAGCGCCAACATCCTCAGTTTTGTACTTCCGATCAAGAGACTCCTAGAGCTCTTTTGTTGACTTTTTACATTATAGACATTGTATAAAGAATCGGTAAGCCCATTCATGACATAATCCCGAAATAAGTATTCAGAATGTTTTCGAGCATTTATTGCTGTGATGACTTGGTTGTCGTCTCATCCTCCTTTAGCTTCGGAAGATCTCCAGTCAAGAACTTAGCAAGACTAAGGGTGGTCAAATAGAAGAGCATCTTTTGCTGTCACCTCTTAAAGTTCAGCCCATTGAATTTCTCCTATTTTTTTCCATGAGTAATGGATGCCGGTATCGTTTGGGAGTTCACAACAGTAGGCCCACAGGCCACAACATTAGTTGTGTTCATAATATGAGTAGGCATACGGGCCACAACATTCAGCAACGATGGTTTCACTTGCCATTTTTATGAAATATCAAATAAAATGTGTTAATTTCAGAAACAAGAATTCATGCTATTTTTCAAATAAATTTAAAAATTATGCTGTTTTCAAAATTACGAAAATATTCTAATTTTTTCACTTGAAAAATGTTGCTTTTCCAAAACCGTTTGAAAATTATGATATTTTCTCAATACCGAAAATATGTTAATTTTCTAAACAAAATATGATTATTTTCAAACACGATAAAAATTTAGCTATTTTTTGGATAATTGAATAGCATTCTACAGATACTTTTCAAAGAAGACTAGAGGTGTCTAAACTCAGCTTCAAAATATTCAGTTCTCAAGTTGGCAGGAGGGCTTCAAATGGTCTCACTTAAAGCCCAGCCTCCTAGAGAAAACTTCTCTATATTGTAACTTCCAATTTCCAAGATTTTATAAATTTTGTGAAAGAATATTATTTTCACAATAATATTTATTTGAAATCGAGACCTCCTTCGTCCTTTAATTCAAATATGTTTTGAGATGTTAGGAAAATACAATAATAAATAATAAATACCGCCGGAATCATAAAATAATGAAAAGAAACATTATGATAAACATATTAACAATAAAATAGATGAAATATAGTTGTTGATATGAATTAAGCTGCTTGTCCAGGGTCAACAACCGACCCAAAAACAGGGGGCTGAGGTGTCATCACCTCAGCCCCTGATTTGTAAGAGCAGGGCCCCACATGAATTGGAATCAAGGGCCGAGGTGCAACCACCTCGGCCCCCTGTTTTTGGCCCTGTCTTTGGGCCTGGATGTGAAGCATGGCTCTTGTTGATATAGTAGCGGTATTGGAATGAATCAGGGCCTGTGTTGCACCCAATTTCCTTAAAATAGATTCACCTTGTGGGCTATGATGATTCTTCAAGCTTTTTTTCTCATTTCCTTTAGGTTAATTTCAACTCTCATTGTTGTTATTTATTTTTATATTGTTTCTTTAACTTTTTGAAGAATAAACTTCAAGCAAATACATATATACTATCAAGGTGACGATTTCTCACAACAATTAAAATATTTGTAAAGAAATATTAAATATTACTCCATCCGTCCTATTTATATAGGCCGGTTTTATTTTTCAAACGAATTAAGAAATCTTATTTAATGTTATTGAAAAAATGATTTTTGTCAATTTTTTTTTTCTAATTTTCCCTTATTTAGTTATCAACAACCAATAGTAAATTACTGTGAAAGTAATAAAGAAATTGAATGATTTAATTTTCAATTCTCATATTGGTTATAACTAAACAAATTAAATAAGGGTATATTAGTAAACGAACAAAACAAAATATTTTCAATAAAGAAACATGATTATATAAATGGGACAAAAAAAATAAGGAAAATCAACCTATATAAATGAGATGGAGGGAGTACAATACATGTAAGATACCACACATATAGGAAAGACAATTTATTTCTTTATGCATGCTCAAAAAGTCAGCAATAAGTAGAGATGGCAGTGGGGCGGGGCGGCCACTGCCCCACCCCATCTCGTCCCTTCCCGTCCCGCCCCGCGCCCCGCCTCGCCTTCGACGGGGAGGGGCGGGCGCTAGCTTTGGCTTGCCCCGTTTTCCGTCCCATTTTTTTTCTTCAAAAAATTTGGTGGACTAGAGGTTGAATGGGAATATTTGGTTGAAGGTATTTCACATGTTTATTTATGGACTAAAGGTAGATTTTATGATACATTTTTCTTATTACACTTTACTATAAGGCTATAAATGACTGATTGGAATTATTGTTTTCTTTGAAGTTTACTTGGAATTATTTTAGTTTTGAGTTTTATTTATTGAACCAAGCCAACCTTTAATTCTCTTATTTTAATTAAGGATGTTTTCATGTGCAATTTATTAGTTGTCTTTACTATCTCTGGGAGGGCAAAACTAGGATTGTGAATAAATTTAACAAAATTTTAATTGTTGAGACAAATTTGAAAACTATAAGTAATTCTTTGAAAATTTTGTGCAAAATCTTGGGAAATCTTGTACAAAATATTGGATTTGAAATTTAGTGTGTGAGCAACTGATCCCACTGCCCCGATGCCCCTATAGTAAATCCATCACTGACCTCTGGTAATTGTGATACAACACGACTTTTTGAAAAATCATAATTCCACGTATCAACGTTCACTCATAAAATGATTTTTACTTCTTCTTCTTTAATTGTATACATTATTATCTAATCTAGCTAGTCAAACATGCTATTAAAATAAAATGAAATCATCTTATAAACACAATTTAATTTGATTAAAACACAATCAAATATCACTATAATAATAGTTTTATGATAGACAAGTAGAAAAAAATATTAAAAATTCTTTAATAAATTAATTCATAATTTGAAATTTGGAGTGAAAAAAAAAGGAAGAAAGAAAGAAAAGAATTGGTAATACAACATTACATGTATAAGGTTCAAACTAAAAATGAATTGACCTAATTAAAAATATTGAGAACATGTCACGTGGTGTTAAGAGTTAGGTGATCCAAATTAACGAATTTTGATAACCAATAAAAATTTTAGGATTTCTTAATTTAAATCTACAAAGATGGTGGTTTTAGCATTTATAAATTGAATCATACTATAGTGACATAATTCTTGATACAATGATTGACATGATGTCACGTGACACTTTATCATTAGACTGTTTTAAGTTCATCTAACTTTTTCATTCAATTACATCTTACCAACTAATATTATGTCATTTCATCTGTCAACCACTTTTTGACAAGGTGGCATAACCCTTGTAAACTTGAATGTGAACTGTAGCCCACTCTCTACCTTTAGTAACTATATTTGTAGTTTTTAGCAATGTTTTAAAAAGCGTAAGGCGTAGCGTAGCGTCGAGAATCAAGAATTACAAGATTAAGCGTCATAATGTGTTTCGTATTTTTAATATTATTTTATTTTAATTATTTTTAAGACATTAAATATATTTTTATATAAAAAAAAATTATGAGGAAAAAAAAAGGGATAAGGCGCGCTATAGCCGCCGCTATAGCGCGATTAAGCTCGCTATGGCGCGCTATAGCGGTCAACAAAAAAGGTTGACCGCTATTTTACGCGCATATCACAAAATCGTCGCGTTTTCTCCGCGCTACGCGCTATAGCGGTGCTTTTTGCCGCTATTTAGAACACTGGTCTTTAGTATTCACTCTTCAGGATTATAATACTTTTTCGAGGTCATTTGTGCATTATGTGCACCTTTATGTTACGAATTATGTACTCGTAGCATAATTCTACTTTTTCAGTTATTAAATTATATTCCATTAAAAACTGAAATATTGGATGGTTCCAAAGTGGCCCCACTTGGAGAAATGGGAAATGATTTTATGAACCCGATAACCTGTCTACATTTTTATTATATTTATTTTTTGAAAATTTAACCTTTCAATGTATATAATCTTTTTAGTTTTTGTTAAATTAATAGTAATGTTACTCATATAAATAATCGTTAAGAAAACCTACCACGTGGCAAATATGAGGGCCCACATAAAGAACGAAGTTCAGCCGACCCGATGCCGCATTATTCGAGGCTATTTGAGCAGGGGCGGCCTATCCGACCCCATTAGAGAAGCCCCCCACGTCCATAAAGCTCCAGGACGAGCCCCTGCAATTCTACGAGGAGATTGATGGGACAATACATCGTCGGCGTCGCCCCCACAAGTCCACGCCGTCCCATCACGAGTCAAAGCATAGGATATGGAGATCTTAGCATTTATAGCGTGACTGATTGATAGTTAGGTTGTGACATGCAAGTTGCGTAGATGAAGCCACGTATTTAGAAATCCTACGGCTCTCAACCATTGTATTCTACTATAAAAACACATGTCAAGCATTGTTAAAGGTTAATGCAAAATTTTATACATTCAAAGTCATCTTGAACTCTCTCTCTACAAAAAAAGGTTGGCTTTTAGCCGACCCCCCTTTGTAAAATCTTGTTAAAAATTGTTACAAGGCAGAAAATTCTTGGAACCACCTACTTCTGTTGGACCATTTTTTGGGGTCAACAGATTGGCGCCGTCCGTGGGAAACTCAATACCATAACCACGTACATCCTAGTGGTAAAAGTTGTCCTCGAAGAGCCTTGAAGAAAGGTCTTGATTCTTGAAAAAAAATCGTTGCAAGTAGACAATTCGAAAGAACGCCAAGAGTTCAAGTCACCAAGGAACACGTCAAGAAGGAAGGCAGCAGGGGGCCTCTGAAGAAGAGATCCTCCGCACAAACGTGAATATACACCTCCCTCATCACCGCCACAGAAGAGGAGGTACCGCTGGGAGCTTGACATGGAGGTTGGCGAAATGACAACAAATATGAGAAACATGGCCCAGCAAAACGCAACATGCAACAGTTGCTAATGCAAATACAGCAGCAAGCGGGCCCCCAAATGCCTAGGAGCAGAGCCTTATATCAGGAGGGTGAAGAAAACAACACAGCAACTTACCCTCGAAGATATGGGGAAATAACCAAACGGAGAGAGAAATGGGAGCCGAAACTTCTAACAACTACGGTCACTTCGGAAACGACACACCTATGAAGGAGGGCCTCCCTCCAGAATACTCACAGGAGCGCGAACCACAAAGGTCCTCCAGTGTCTTTGACATAATTGGACCTTCCAGGCCGAGGAATGGGCCATAACAGCCTCCTGTCCAAAGAGCTCCGGATCAAAACGCAGAGTATGGACCTCAGGAAGCCCCGCCTCCCAAAAATAGGCGAGAAAGGAGGGATGCCGTTAACTTGAGAAACCAGGCTAATGTAGCAACTCCTAGGTATCAAGCGGATGAAAATGATTCTAATGGTCCTTGTAGATCATTCGAGCTGGATGATGACGACGAAAGCCTTCCATTCTCTCAAGAATTGCGAAGTGCCCTGATCCCTAGCCACTTTGTTCCCTCGAAGATACCCAAATCTAAAGGCAAAGGCGACTCGACAAAGTATCTCAACAACTATAAAACTAAAATGTCATTAAGATGAGCCTCGCCAGCATTAAAATGCAGAGCCTTCTACCTCACATTAACGGGGGCAGCGGAAATCTGGTACGGTAGCATCCCTGCAGGTAGCATCAAGAGTTGGCCAAACTTAAAAAAGGCCTTTCTGAACCAATACCTATCCAAAGGCTGCAAGATATGAGACAGCAAGTAGGGGAAACTTTGAAGAGTTATTTGGCTCGTTTCACTGATGAGATGACATATTGCGAATAAGTCACCGATAGGGAGGCTCTCTCTGCCCTAAGAGGGGGCCTCAACATGAACACACCGCAACTGCAACCGAACGTCAAATGGGATTGCCGCCGCCCAAAAGACACAGGAGAGGTCCTGTATTTTTACCGGTAGACCAACAATGGACTCAAACGGGTCATAATATAGCTCCTACTTCAGGGCAGGCACTGGAAACTGTGACGTTAAATGCCGTGCCGTCCTTGGCATATGGAGAATTGGGCCCCAGCACTCACAAACCACCAAATTTGTCCAAAGGAAGAGGGAGAGGTAGGACAAGGGGTGGAGAGCCTAGAAATAGGCCATACAATGCTTACTACCAACCGCAACACTGAAAACTACACAAATAGGCAGTGTCATGGAGATTATGCCGACCCCCGTAATGAAGGTAAAGATTCTCATCCTCAACAAGGAAATGTCCCCTCGCCCCGGCACGAGCCTCGATACAATGACGCAAGGCGAAATCGCAGGCATGTTTCTCCCAGGAGAGAACACGAGGATGACAGAAATAGATCAAGGGGACAGAGGCCAAGAAGGGAGCCCTCAGTCGACGCCAAGAACGCACCTATCAGGAAGATTGATATGATTATTGGCAGTCCGCATGTCGGAGGAAGTTCGAAAAATGCCCTGAAAAACTACGCGAGAGAAGCCAAGGATCCTCCCATGATAAACTATCTGATAAACAAATCCGGCGGGGGAGGCCAGAACACCCCACCTATCACTTTTTCGTCAGAAGATTCTGGAGGGAGTCCATTATCCACATTGTGATGCACTTGTGGTTCGAGCCGTTGTGGCCGAAAATAGCCTCAAACGCATGATGGTTGATAATGGGAGTTCTGTCAACATACTGTTTGGAACCATTTTCGATAAAATGGTGGTGGATCACGAACTAGCTCCCATGACTGTTCCTCTGTATGGTTTCACTGGCGACAGCATCATCCCAAGGGGAAGGATTACATTGACAGTGGAAATGGGAGAGTTCCCATTCAGGGTCCAACATTTTATGGAGTTCCTTATTGTGGACCACAGATCCGCTTACCACGGCGTTTTGGGACGACCTGCTCTAAGAGAATTGAAAGTTGCAACATCTATTCATCATTTGTGCATGAAGTTCCCCACAAAGGAAGGAATCGCGATGGTTCGGGGCGATCAAGCAGGGTCAAGGGAATGCTACCTAAGCTCCCTAAGAAAATTCGAATCCCGAAGTATTAATGTGATCCTGATAGATGTCGAAATGATCGAGGCTTCTGGGGAGACTATAGCCCATGAACAAGGAGGATATGTCAACATGGTAGAAGCCTCTGAAGAAGGGATGGTTGAAGTTGACTTGGATCCCAGGATCATCGAACTAAATTCTCAGCCTACTCCGGTGGAGGAGCTAGAACTTTTTCCTATCAGCCCGGAGGATCCCACAAGGTCACTATAGATCGGGAAGGATCTCAACCCCGAGTTAAAAGCCGGACTAAAAGGGTTTTTACTCTACAACTTGGACATATTTGCTTGGAAACACGAAGACATGGTGGGCATTGACCCTAAAGTTAGTTTCCATCAACTCAACATAGACCCCAAGTTCACTTCACACAGACAAAATAGGAGAGCCCTGAATTTGGAGCGGTACACAGCGCTAAAGGAAGAAGTACACCGCCTTGTATCCAATGGGTTCGTCAGGGAAGCGGTGTATCCGAAATGGATATTCAACCCCGTTCTGGTAAAAAAGGCTAACGAAAAATGGAGGGTCTGTGTGGATTTCTCTAACCTCAACCAAGCTTGTCCTAAAGACAGTTTCCCCCTCCCAAGGATCGATCAGTTAGTCGATTCCATGACGAGATACGAACTCCTAAGCTTTATGGACGCTTACTTAGGATACAACCAAATTCCGATGCACCCTGCTGATGAGGAGCACACCTCCTTTATAACGGATCGGGGGTTGTACTGTTATAAAGTAATACCTTTCGGTTTAAAAAACGTGGGAGCTACTTATCAGCGGTTGGTTAATAAAATGTTCGCTGACCTGTTAGGTAAGACGATGGAAGTATATGTGGATGATATGTTGGTAAAGAGCCTCAAGTCAACGGACCACGTGAGACACTTACAGGCTACTTTTGAAATTCTGAGAAAGCACCGCATGAAGCTGAACCCCTCCAAGTGTGCTTTTGGTGTCGCTTCTGGAAAGTTCCTGGGTTACATGGTTAACCAGCGTGGAATTGAAGCAAACCCTGAGAAAATCAAGGCGCTGCTAAGCATAAGATCTCCCTGCAAATAGAAGGAAGTGCAATGCCTTACAGGCCGACTCGCAACGCTCAATCGCTTCATCTCTAAAGCCACTGACAGATGCCTCCCTTTCTTCAAAGTCCTGAAGGGTGGGAAGAAATTCCAGTGGAGCCATGAATGTGAAGACGCGTTCCAGGGACTGAAAGAGCATCTGGGACAGGCCTCCCTTCTCTCTAAACCAAAGGAATGAGAGGTTCTGTCATTATATCTAGCTGTAAGCGCCAACGCAGTAAGCTCGGTACTTATAAGGGAAGAGGGTAACATGCAACTACCGGTATACTACGTTAGCAAGGCCTTTCTACCAGCAGAAACGTGGTATACTGATGTGGAGAAACTGGCCTTGTCACTTATGGTGGCGTCAAGGAAGCTGAGACCATACTTCCAAGCCCATAGTGTCTGTGTGTTAACGAACCTTCCCTTTAGACAAATACTTCAGAAGCCAGATGCCTCTGGAAGCCTTATGAAATGGGCTATAGAATTGAGCGAGTTCGACATTTCTTACCATCCCAGAACCGCAATAAAAGGACAGGCAATAGCAGATTTCGTGGCTGAATTTGCGGAAGCAACAGATCTCAACGTCACCATGGAGCCAGTGGAACCACCAACCTGGACGTTGTTTGTTGACGGTTCAGCAGGGGAGAGTGGCTCTGGAGCTGGTGTACTACTGGACAGTCCAGAAACGCACAAACTTAACTGTGCTATAAGGTTCGGATTCAAAACTTTCAATAATACAGCTGAATACGAGGCACTCCTAGCAGGCCTCAGGTTAGCCAAAGAAATGCAGGTGAAACACCGGCAGCGCGAAGTGACTCCCAGCTTGTGGTGGATCAAGTTAATGGTAGTTTCGCCGCTAAGGATAAAGGTATGGCGGCCTACTTGAAAAGAGTTAGGGAGTTAATTCCCTGTTTTGACAAGTTTGAATTTGTTCAAATCCCCTAAGGCAGAGAACTCGCATACAGATATCCTATCAAAGTTGGCCGGCAGTAAGGACTCTGAATTGCTCAAGACTGTACCAATTGATTACCTGGCCCAACCTTCCACAGTTCGACAAGAAGAGGTGATGTGGGTAGGAGACATCCCTTCCTGGATGCAGCCCATACTAGTATATCTCCGAAACCACACTCTTCCTGAAGATAAGCAAAAGGCCCGAAAACTCATACGCAAAGCGGCCCGATACATAATCAAAGATGAAATCTTGTACAAAAGAGGTTTTTCCTCACCGCTCTTACGATGCACTGGAGGGGACGAAGCTAATTATGTGTTGAAGGAAGTACACGAAGGGATATGTGGAAACCACACTGGAGGCCTGACCCTCGTCCATAAAATTTTGAGACAATGATATTACTGGCCTACTCTAAAGAAGGATGCCATTCGCTTCGTCCAAAGATGTGACAATTGCCAACGCTTCTCCCCGGTGCAAAGGCTCCCCTCCCAAGAACTCACCGTTGTATCCAGTCCGTGGCCATTTGCCAAGTGGGGGATCTACCTTATAGGCCCCCTGCCCAAAGGAAAATGAGGGGCGAATCATGATGTTGTCGCCATTGACTACTTCACCAAGTGGGTTGAAGCTGAATCGTTAACGAAAATCACTGAGGCACACATCAAAATTTCTATGGAAAAATATTATATGCCAGTTCGGAATTCCCCACTCCATAGTTACGGATAACGGGGCGACAATTTGATAACAAGAAGCTCCGCGATCTCTGTGACGAGCTGAACATCAAGAAACACTTCTCATCTCCTCACTATCCCCAAGCAAACGGCCAAGTAGAGGTGGTCAACAAGATCATAAAACACCTCCTCAAAAAGAAACGAATGAGTCAAAAGGAGCGTGGGTGGATGAGCTTCCTAATGTACTATGGGCAATAAGAACTACAAACCGTACTGCTACCGGGGAGACCTCTTTTTCCATTACTTACGGAGCAGAAGCAGTGAGCCCGGTTGAGATTGGCTTACCATCACCCCGACGCCTACAGTTCAACGAAGTCTCAAATGAGGAAATAAGGCGCGGCGAGCTTGATTTCCTTGAAGAAAGGAGAGATGTCTCACAAATTAAATTAATGACATATCAAAGGAAGATGATTTGATACTACAACGCCAAGGTTAAGCGAAGGTCCTTTAGAAGGGGTGACTTAGTGCTCCGAAGGGTTTTCCCATCTTCAAAGGAACCTGGAGTTGGTACCTTGGGTCCCAACTTGGAAGGTACCTACTGCATTACATGCGAGATCCGACCAAGGACATTCTTGATTGAAAATTTGGATGGAAAGGCTCAGCCCCATCCTTGGAACATTGAACACCTCCGTATGTATCACCAGTAAGGCTCCTTTTGTATATGTACTACTTATGATCAATAAACATCCAAGTTCATAAATTAAATGGTTAAGTATGACCAGCTCATACATCTTCATCAACGGATAAAATATGGCGAGCCTATATTTTCAAATTATTAATTATGACAGGTTCATAAATTAATTGGTTAAGTATGATCGGCTCATACATCTTATCAACAAATAAAATATGGCGAGCCCATATTTTCAAATTATTAATTATGACAGGTTCATAAATTAATTGGTTAAGTATGACCGGCTCATGCATCTTCATTAACGGATAAAATATGACGAGCATATATCTTCAAATTATTAATTATGACAGGTTCAAAAATTAATTGGTTAAGTATGACAAATTTGTGAACCACCAATACAACCATCGCGTCCTTCGTTAGTTGCCAAAAAGTAGAGGAGGTATTAGACAAAATCTTAAAAATGTCTTTTAAAGACTACAAAGAGGGGGATCAATTTGCATTATCACCAAAAAAGTTACAAAGGGAGAGCTAATTATTACAAAGAGCCTAATCTACGCACACAACATCTTCCTTCGCAGACACCTCCAAAACGACCGCCTCTTCCGCCTCATCCCCTTTCGGTGCCGGGGTTTGGGGCTCATCTAGCATGAACTCGTTCTTTAAGGAAGACAAGTCCAATTGGGGGTGCACTTTTGCCATCCTAGCAAAAACTTCTTCATAGGCGACCCTCTGCCAGTGAATTTTCAGGCCATCATACTCGGCAGTTTCGTGAAAGTGAGCCACATAATCGTGAACCGCCGCTTCTTCCGCTTTCTTTACTCTCCCATCAAAAGCCGCCACCTCGGATTGAAGCTCTTCGACACGGGTCTTCAGTTCCCCATTTTCCTTGTTAGCTATCTATAAGGCTGACGAAGCAATCTTCTGAAGATTGTCAGAATTCTCGACTCGCTTTGTCAGGGCGTTCACGTCGGCCCGGCACTGGTGAATCTCCTCCTTCAACTCCTTATTTTCCTTAGAAAGTACCTCCACCCTAGACTCAGCTTCAACGAGCTTCGAATTGGAGGCTTCGACAGCTTTTTTGGCAGAAGAGACCTCAGCATTGACCTTGATGACAGAAAATTCGACGTCTTGAACTCGACGGGAGTAGTCCTGGATGACCTTTTGCAACCGATTCGCTTCCATTTGGGCAGTGATAAAGAAGTTTTGGGAGTGAACCTGTATAGCAAGCCCAGCCTCCATTAAGTCTTCTATACCGCAAGATTCGACGTGAGAGGCATACTTGTCAGTCTAGTATTTGTGGCTAAGTCCAGCCACCCCTTGAGCCTCCACAGGAAGCATTTCCATTACAGCAGTAGCGATTTCATCAGGTCGCCCGCCCAGGAAATTCTGAACCTTATCATCACTGGGGTTGGCGATTTTCTTTTTCTTCTTCCTCTGAAGGAAAGTGCCTTCTTCCATCACCTCTTCACCCTCTGCTACTTTAATGGCGGAGATATGTTCAATCACCATGGGCCTCTTCAGTGATTTTTCCAATGTGGTCTGCCTTGTGGGGAGAGGTGGAGGTCCGACATTCTTGGAAAGGACTAACCTCCTTTTAAGAGGTCTGTCTGTGGATGCCCCACTTTCTTTCTTCCCTCCCCCTTTTCTTTCTCACAAGCCTTTGTGACAGGTGTGGGAGGGTTAGCCTTGGACAAACGGGCCAACGTGTCT
>CAIGRF010105831.1:4584-24012 GCA_903798235.1 Fraxinus ornus | reverse complement strand
TTTTTGGTTGTGTCGATGGTGGTGGGTGGGGTAGATGGAATGAATAGCGATTGTGACCAATTATTGAATAATTGTGACTAATAAAATATTAATTTGTGACCAACAAATAATATGTAACCTAGAAATTTGTATTTCGTGACAAAACTTAGTGAGAGAAACAATTATTAATAATTATATTAGAGAGAGAGAGAATGAAAAAGTGTGATGTGTAAGAGATTTTTTGGTGAGTTGTATTTATGCAATAGAGACTAGAGAGAACAATGGAGGAGAGAGAAATGCGATGTGAGAGAATCGGTTATGGATTAACGATGTATTATATATTAGAATGTGATAATGTTTATCAAATTATCCAATTTTAACTTGTATATTTTCTAAATATCTGTTAGAAGAATATATAGAGTATTATTTGGCACTTGATTTATGAAATTTTTTATGAGTTCGTTAAAAGTGAAATTGTATACTTAAAAGTATTGTATTATCTATTTTTCCCTTGTAAAGAATTCGAAATAAATTAAATGACAAAAATAGTACTAAAACTTAAAAATGGCAGTTTTGCAAGCCCAAAGGAGTTCGAATGGCTAAAATTCACATAAGTCAAAGCAAAGCCGTGAGTTCAATCCGACTTATCATTCCCTTTCCGAAAAGTATTATGAGCTTAAATTGGAGCTCGAACGCTAATTTGCAATTTACTATTTTTCCCTTTTCAATCCAAATGTTCCTTAATCCTTTCGGCCATCTGTTTTACATCAAGTTCCGAGGGTATCTGAATAGCTGGTGGATACTCCATTTTTCCATTTATTTTTCTACTTTTTGAATTTTTTAACTTGGAGGCTTCAGTTTGGCGATTTAGAAGTGTACCGGGACGAGGGCGGGGTTGTCTTCATTCTTCAATCTTCTATGGAAGGACATATAGTAAAGAATTAAGAAAGTTCCACTGAGTTTATAAAAGAATGCTCCATAACAATTCATGGAACAAGAGGGCATTTATTATCCACTTAAACATAAACATTCAACGAAAGTACACATCCATATTCTATTAATTTGGAACTCTTACAACTCTGTAATTGAACTCTTCAAGATTTCAGAGAAGATTCCATCTTCATCACCTGCAAGTGGTTAATCATTTTTAAAATGTCTGCTAAACGTAAGATATAATATAGCATGTCAATTACAAACTTATAATTCCAATAATGAAGAACTTAACTTTTATGTGACACATACCTTCACCAACATTGTCTTCATCACAGCGAGGAACAACAATTTCATGTATACTTGCTGGATTCTGGTTTGCTTCTGCCAGAGATGCTTCTTGCTGTTCTTTTCCTATCATTTTTGCCTTGCCTCGATGAGATGAACCTTCTATTGTAGTGTGGAACAGTATGAACTTGCCAAACTCCTTTACAGACCGAAAAGTTTTCTTAGCCTTCCCATGGCCATGAATAAAATACTGCAATGTATAGAGTTAGTTGAGTAATTTAAATATATTTAAAGATTGGAGAACACAAAAACATGATGAAAATATCAATCCGGTTCTTCCAACCAAAATCAAGAATTATAATAGGATTTTTATGTACTTTGTGCAACAATGTAAGTAGCTACCTTGTCAGTTAAGTTGGAGGATTGACGTTTTTTTGCTTTAAATGTCCAACCCACTAATCGTTCTTGCAGTGATAACTCGTTGTGTACATTGATTCTGATTTCTTCAGTTATAGGCTCTGAATCAATTACTCCTGTTGAACGGGATTCTACTTTCACTTCCTTTTTTCCATTTTCCTCGTATACGGATAACAGGTAGGTAGTGACATTTTTTGATTCGATCTATTTATACAGTAAGAACCATTAGAACAATGAAGATATTTAGAATAGATATGCCAAGTTAAGTGTAATGAAGATACGTACCTTGTACATTTGTAAAATATAGCATTCTTTGTCCGTAATCGGAGATTTAAAAAGTTGGAAGGTCATCGTTTCAACATTAACTACTTCTGCTTTAGTCCGTTTCCTATTTCCTTTTCCTTCTTCGGCAAAACTCGCTCTTGCCTGCTCCTGCAGAAATGTACTGTATTACTAATACTCTACACATGTTCCTTGTTGGACTAAACATCAAAAACAACTCCAAATGAATTCTTTACACCTGCACGGGGGAAACTCCTAGACTAATAGTTGTGACTGAAACCCTAACAAAGTTGAAAAATGACAAGAGCAGGGAGTGAGAGACATAGAAAGAAAGTCTTTGATTGACTGTGAGAGAGATTGAGAAGAGATTTTATTTTTGGAAAATATCTGGAGCCAATTCAAGAACAATTTCCAAGAAAACTTCCCCAAAAATGTCTACTAACAACTAAAACCCTAGAATTTCATAGTACTCGGGTGAAAACTCTACTAAGCCCTTAAGTCTAATGTTAGTGACTTGGGGGAGATTCAAATAAAAAATAGGATTATTGATCATATTAGTATACAAAATGTTAAAATCAATGGACAATAACTTCAAGGCGGAAGAGCCAGTGAAATACTTCCGGGTTCTAACAAGATAGTATCTTCAAGAAATAAAGATGAGCCCGAGATTACTAACCATTTGATATGTAACAAGGAAACTATTTATCCAGCGGCATTCATCCAGTTGAAGGTTGCATTGTCGAAGATATGAGCAATATAGGAATAAAACTATTTATACGGGGTCCAGAACAAGAGCTAATATTTTTGTTTCTACATTTCAAGATCTTTATTTTTTGAATACATGAACAGGAATATCGACTAGGGATTAGACTCATTTTAAATGGTTTATAGTCAACATCATGGGAGTTTGAGAAAAACTCACATTTTTTTTTTGGAACACAAAAACAAATAGTTTAATAAGAGGAAATAGAAATAATATTAATAATTTCATTTCAACATTCAGATTTATGACAATTTGATTCTTTGTTGTACTGCTGATTATTTTCTTTGTAAATGGTATTGGAGACATGATCTAATCCAGAAGCAATGTTCACAACTTTCTATTTCATATTGAGTAACAATAAAAACAACAAATTTATAGAGAGTAAAAGATTTCCCTTTCTAGTTTTTCTTCTTATCCTGTTAGATCTTGTGTATTTATTTACTTATTATTACCTTGTATAGATGAATACAAAGTTGTGACACTAATTCTTTTAACATAATCAGGCAATAAATTTCAAAATTGAATTCTCAACACCGTTAATTTAACGAACTTTTAAATTTAAATGGTATTTTAGCGCGGGAAAAAAATCGGGTGAAGCTTTGTACAACTCTACTATGGATGAAATTTAAATCGAAAAAATTATATTCAATTCTAGATTATTTTAAACGAATATAACTAATTTAAAAGAAAAATAAAATGAAACCAAGCTTAAAAATCCCAGCGATTTATGATTTGATTCTTCAAGTCATTTTTGTTAACCCTAGCTAAAATTTCAACATTTCTAAACATCGTAAGCCTAAATACATTCAACAAAATTCATGGCAAAGCTATCCACTAACATAAATTTCCAAACAGATAAGCAGAAAACAAAACAAAACAAAAGGGAGAAAAAAATAAAAAAAATAATAAAGTAAATGTATACCTTCGTCTCCGTCTCCGTCTCCATCTCTGCGGGTGTTTGGTCTGGCTGAACCCAAGAAATCGGCTCGGGACACAGCACGCCATTAACAGCAAAACAGCCAAACTGAGGAATGAAGATTCTGTTGGACTCGGATCCTGTGGCTGCAGGTTGTGGATTAATGGGGATTTTGTGTGTGTGTCCAAACATTTTTTCCTGGCTTTACTCTCTAGAAAGAGAAACAGCGAAGTGAGAGAGAGAGTGAGTCAGAGTGAGTGTGTGTGATGGGTTTGTTCGTGACGCTTAATTAAATAGGGAAGGGAGAAAAGAGAAAGGTGTGTAGGTTTTGTGACGGGGTGCCATCTCATGTGTCGGTCACTGTGTATGTGACATCATCATGGTCCAAAACCTAGGTTTTACCGACACATTTTATAGTAGAATACCAATTAGGGCAATTTCTTTCATGTGTTATTTATTTTTATTTATTATTATTTTATTTTATTTTAATTGCCTAAACAATTCCTGTCGAGATTATTTCCCTGATGAAATGGAACAAACTTAATCGTCAAAATCAAAATATCAACCAAAAATATCTTTTAAACAGAAATATATGAACATACCAGTTTTTATAAAATAGAAATTAAGTCAAGATATTAATATGAATAGTAAATACTTAAAGAATCAAAACAACTTGAGCTGCTGATCACATTGTCCATCACCACCAGATGTAGGAGCGATGTACTTTATAAATTGATAATTCATGTGTTAAGATTTAGCTATCCCACTATAGAATTGCTAAAAACCAAACTCAGGACTTTCCACCTCCCCTGCCTCAAGATCGTGCCTTTCTTTTGTTACTTGACTCGCTCCTTGCTCAAAAAGTCGATCTTATTCGGCAACTTGGGTGAATATGTTTAGGAGTCATGGTCACCGATACAATAATAGAGGATGGCATGTGAACGGGGATAAATAGTCATAATCTACTCAACGATAGAATACTTGTGCATATTGTTTAATGAATGACACTAGTTTGGAATTATTTTATAAATTCTAGTCTTTGAATTTTAATCATACTATTTGAACGTTTGGAATTATTTTAAAAAATTTAGCCTTTGAATTTTAATCATACTATTTGAACAAGAGTTAGTGCTCATAGTGAGTGAGTTGTTTTATTGAATAACATATTGAGTTTCAAAGTTGTTCGAATTTTCTTTCGTTCCAATCTTAGCAATCAATTTTGAATCATCAAATTAGTTGATGAAAATCCAATCTAAACATTCTTTTGTAAATCAATGAGTTTTTACCACAAACTGTAGGGCTCGGGGTTTTGTATCACTAAGTTCTACTATGTTGCTTGTAGTGTCCTAGGATGGCATGTGAACGGGGATAAATAGTCATAATCTACTCAACGATAGAATACTTGTGCATATTGTTTAATGAATGACAATAGTTTGGAATTATTTTATAAATTTTAGTCTTTGAATTTTAATCATACTATTTGAACGTTTGGAATTATTTTATAAATTTTAGCCTTTGAATTTTAATCATACTATTTGAACAAGAGTTAGTGCTCATAGTGAGTGAGTTGTTTTATTGAATAACATATTGAGCTTCAAAGTTGTTCGAATTTTCTTTCGTTCCAATCTTAGCAATCAATTTTGAATCATCAAATTAGTTGATGAAAATCCAATCTAAACATTCTTTTGTAAATCAATGAGTTTTTACCACAAACTGTTGGGCTCGGGGATTTGTATCCCTAAGTTCTACTATGTTGCTTGTAGTGTCCAAAAAGGTTATTTTATTCATCAATTCCAATGTACTTGACTAGGTCAAGATGTTCGTTATCTTCATTCTCCCCAAATCGAAAAATATTGTTTCTCGAATCCATCATCGTAAGTTCTTATCATGTAGTAGTCAATTTTGTCCATTAGTCACTAGATTTTTCAATTATAAAAGAATGCTCCATAACAATTCATGGAACAAGATGACTTTTATTATACACCTAAACATAAAATTTCTACGAAAGTACACATCCACTTTCTAATTTGGAATTCTTTCAACCCTGTAATTGGACTCTTCAAAATTTCAGAGAAAATTCCATCTTCATCACCTGCAAGTGGTTGATCATTTTTAAAATGTCTGCTAAACGTAAGATATAATATAGCATGTCAATTACAGACTTATAATTCCAATAATGAAGAATTTAAATCCGGCATTTGTACAAAAAAAAAAAAAAAAAAAGAAGTTTATGTGACACATACCTTCACCAACATTGTCTTCATCACAGCGAGGAACAACAATTTCATGTATACTTGCTGGATTCTGGTTTGCTTCGGCCAGAGATGCTTCTTGCTGTTCTTTTCCTATCAGACCGAAAAGTTTTCTTAGCCTTCCCATGGCCATGAATAAAATACTGCAATGTATAGAGTTACTTGAGTAATTGAATCTATTTAAAGCTTGGAGAACACAAAAACTTGACGAAAATATCAATCTGGTTCTTTCAACCAACATCAAGAATTATATAATAGGATTTTTATGTGTATTGCATGACAATGTAATTAGCCAACTACATGTCCCTTGCCAGTTAAGTTGGAGGATTGACGTTTTTGGGCTTTAAACGTCCAACCCACTAATCGTTCTTGTAGTGATAACTCATTGTGCACATTGAAGCTGGTTTCTTCAGTTAGAGGCTCTACATCAATTTCTTCTGTTGAACGTGATTCCACTTTCACCTCCTTTTTTCCATTTTCCTCGTATACTGATAACTGGTTGTTGGCAATAATTTTTTATTCCATCTATTTATACACTAAGAACTGTTAGAACAATGAAAATATGTGGAATAGATATGCCAATGTCATAGAGGTAATGAAGTTACGTACCTCGTACATTCGCAAAATATAGCATTTTTTGCCCTTAATTGGAGATTTAAAAAGTTGGAACGTTATCATTTCGACATTAACTACTTCCGATTTAGTCCTTTCCTAATTCCTTTTCCTTCCTCTGCAAAACTCGCTCTTGCGTGCTCCTGTAGAAATATGTAGTTAATACTCTACACATGTTCTTTTATAGACTAAACATCAAAAAGAACTCCAAATGAATTCGTTATACCTACAGGAGGAAATGTCCTGGACTAATAGTTCTGAACAAAACCCTAAAAAAGTTGAAAAATGACAAGAGCAGCGTGTGAGAAACATAAGTAGAAAGTCTTTGATTGAGTGTGTGTGTGTGTGTGTGTATGTAGAGTTTTTATGAATAAATACTCCACAGTGTGTTTTTTCGAACACACAATCGCATAATTTAAATAAGACATTTGGTTCAACATTTGGAACTATGACCATTTAGTGCTTTATCGTATTGCATTATTAACTTGCTTTGTAAATGTTATTGGACGTGATCGAATCTACAAGCAATATTCACTATTATTATTATTATTTCATATTGATTTAACAATAAAAATGACACATTTATGGAGACAAAAAGTTATCCTTTTTTCTAATTTTTCTTCTTTTCTTGCTATATCTTGTTTTTAATTACTTATTACCATGTATATATGAACACGTTGTTTACATTACTGGTGACTATAAATTCATTGTTTGCAGACTTAATAATTTTGAAAAAAAATTAGGACAAACTTATGACATTAATTCTTCTATTAAAATTAGCTTGTTGCGATCACACTCGATCAATTTTCAAAAATAAATATATTTTTATAAATGAGGTGAAAAAATTAAAAATTGAATTCGTGTTACCGTTAATTTAAAGAACTCAGAAATTTAAAATGGTGTTTTAGCACTAGAAACAATTTTTGTAAAAATTTCTACAACTATATGATTGAATCTAAAATCCAAAATCTGATGTTCAACTATTGCTTATTTTCGCAATTAATTATAATTCTTCAAAAGGATAAATTAGGAAATCCAGTTTCAAAATTCCTGCCATTTATGAATTAATCCTTCAAGTCATTTTGTGAACCCTACCTAGATTTTGGGACATTTTCCGACGTCGTACGCTTAACTACAATTACAATTCTTAACCTCCATTTCCAAGCATAAGCAGGGAAAAAAAAAAGGTAAACAAAAAGAAGAAGGAAAAAAAAAAAAAAAAAAAGCTTGGAGAATAAATTTCTACAACTATACTTTGACTAAATTTAAAATCCAAAACCTGATTTTCAATTCTAGTTTATTTTTAAATGAATGGTATTTAACAGAAAGATAAATAAATAATTAACTAAATAAATAAAAACAATTTTCAGAATCCCTAGCTAAATTTTCAACATTTCTTAACATCGTAAGCCTAACTACATTTGCAAAATTCATGGCAAAGCTGTCAATTAACATTCATTTCCAAACAGATAAGCAGAGAACAAAGGAACAAAAAAGAAAAAAGTAAACATGCCTTCAACTCCATCTCTGCGGGTGTTTGGTCCGGCTGAGCCCAAGAGATCGGCTCGGGACACAGCACGCCATTAACTACATAGCAATCAAACTGAGGAATGAAGATTTTCTTAAACGTAGATCCTGTGGCTCCAGTTTGAGGATTAATGGGGATGTGTGTGTGTGACCAAACATTTTTTTCCAGGATTTAGTCTTTAGAGAGAGAAACAGCGAAGTGAGAAATTTACAGCCTATATATTCCTTCCTGTGTGTACTCTGTGTTCTGTGAGAAATTTAGGGTGTGTCAAGGAGGTTGGAGTGGGGCCGTATTCATAGAGAATGGATACTAAACCCCACGTGTTTATAACTAAAGGGTTTTTCTTTCTTAAATATTTTATAGATTTTATTTTTTTATAAAGAAAATTACATTAATGAATGTTCGTATTTCTAATTTTTATAATTCTAAGAATTTACAAATTGAATATTCGGATTTGTTCAATTACTTATTATAATACGACAAAGGAAATTATTTAATACATTTAGTCGGTATAAAAGCACATGACCCAACAATTTATACCTTTATTATGTAAACTAAATGTCCGACACACAATGTTGGATATAGCAAACACGACAAAGTGATAAAACATTCCATCGTTTAAGAAAAATGATTGGTGGTACATCTTAGTATAAAAAGTTTAATATTTGAAATTCTTTTAAAAAAATAATTGGTGGTACATCTTATCGTAAAAAGTTGAATATTTGAAAATTTTAACTCATAGATGAATATTCAATTTTTTATATCCATAAGGGGTGTCATAATGGACACATGACACCCTCTTATTGGGAGGGTGCCATGTGTCCATAATGCTTCATGTACAGAAGCATTATTCAAAGACTTGTACACGCCATTACAAGGGGGGGGTCCACACTAATTTTTTTTTAAATACATGTGGGGCCCCTCTCTGTGAGGGGCCTGTACAAGCCCTCTGTATAATGCTTCTGTACATGAAACATTATTCATAAATGGGGTTAAACTCAAGGAAGTGTGTAATGTGAGACTCATGAGAGTACGTGGCATGTCATAGCATTGTCATATGGACACGTAGAAACTAAGGTTCTATGTGTTGTGAATATGCAAGGCATTTTGTCGGAACGTGAAGCTAAACTCCACGTGCTTATAACTAAAGGGTTTTTCTTTCTTAAATATTTTATAGATTTTATTTTTTTTTATAAAGAAAATTACATTAATGAATGTTGGTATTTCTAATTTTTATAATTGTAAGGATTTACAAATTGAATATTCGAATTTGTTCAATTACTTATTATAATACGACAAAGGAAATTATTTAATACATTTAGTCGGTATAAAAGCACATGACCCAACAGTTTATACCGTTATTATGTAAACTAAATGTCCGACACACAATGTTGGATATAGCAAACACGACAAAGTGATAAGACATTCCATCGTTTAAGAAAAAATGATTGGTGGTACATCTTAGTGTAAAAAGTTTAATATTTGAAATTCTTATAAAAAATAATTGGTGGTACATCTTATCGTAAAAAGTTGAATATTTGAAATTTTTAGGTTATACAACTCGTAGATGAATATTCAATTTCTTAGATACATATTTTTCAACAGTGACTAGAATTTCTAACGAGGGTCACTAAAACCATGTCATGAGCTTGTATGCAAATTATATTTTTAACATGTTCTATTCTTACATTCAAAAAAATTGACAATTGAAATTCTTTAGATTTTTAAACTTATTAGTCTTTGATTGACAAAACTTTTTTGAAATTATAAGTTAATCTAATTTTATCTTTAATCACAAATTTCTTTGAATCCATAAATTTTTATCAATTTTTAACTATAAATTTTACGAAATTCAGCAATTTAGGATCTCAAAAAAACTGTTATATAAACTATATTGAAATTAAAATTCTAACTAATATATAAAAGAAAAGAATTGGGAGAGAGAGAGAGAGAGAGAGAGAATGGGATAAGACTGTGATGTCATAGTGGGGTCCATAAGCGAAATGGGTGACCAAATTGGGATAGAGCAAATTAGCCCACCGCTTCAGGACGATCCGGTTTTTTTAGAGAGAGAGAGAGAGAGCAATTTAGCCCACCGTTTCAGGAGGATCCGGCTTTTTTATAGAGAGAGAGATTCACTGAAGCGGTGGCCCACTTTATTACACCCTAGGATGATTCATGTTGTTTGGAACATTCACCTGAAATAATATGACCAGCCAATAAGAAATTAACACGTATCACGTATGTATACCTAATCTACACTTTTTTATAAATTGGAAAAGTTGTAATATAAATATTTTGAAAATATAGAAAGATTATTTTCATATATTGATATTCTAATTTGTAATAGTAACACAAATTTATTACATACAATTTAAAATAATTTAACATGTATTTGAACAAGTGTTGATTATAAATTAAGCGTACAATTGCTTATGATTTATTCTTTGACCAATACATAAGTTGTACTCTACTTTGCTCCGAATGACTTTTTACTCTCTATTACGCTCCAACTATCCTCTTGAAAATTAGGGTGTTAAATTGCTAATCCTAATAATCTTCTTCTTCCAATTGACTGTTGTTGGCTTGTTGCCACTCTTTGGCATCATCCATATGTTGGAGGGGACGATGGTGGCTCCAATGTATGTTATTGGCTAATATGTGTTGGTGCAAGCAATTGCACTGTCGATTATGCGTTAGATATTGCTCATTAATTGCTATTGATTGGAAATTAGGCTGAAGTAGTGAGTTCTCTCGCTGACTGTGATTTTTTATTTTATTTTTATTTGTTTTTGTGTGGACAATAACATTTCTATTGTGTTATTGGGCCTAGTCTTTGGACTTCTAAATTGTCTACAACCATAATATTTTGTGGAAATTACATCCACCAATATTTTTCAACTTCACAATTCAAGAATCAGATTTACAAGTTTTTTATTCAAAAATCAGTTGATAGTTCAAAATTTTAATATTAGTAATTATATTATAAAATTAAATTAATATACATATACATATACATATACAACCACCCAACACACCCACCCAAAACCCTAATAATGTTCCTATTCTTTTTCTCTCTCTATCATCTACCATGTCTCTTCTCTCTTCCATCTCTTTATACCAACTATTGAAAACTTTTGCCGAAGACCATCGCAGATGTCGTCGCTACTATGATGCGTCGCCGTTGCACACAGCTACCGTATTGCATTACACGTTGAGAGGTTTGAGCACCGCTCTTGCAACGGCAAATGATGGGGGATCTGGGAAAAAGTTGGTCGTGATCTGGTGCCAAAGTTTTTGGGGTAAGTTTTGTTGGTGGTGGTGCAAGCTGTGGTGGTGGTGGTGCAGATGGTGATATTGGTCGTGTTGGTGATGCTCTGAGGTGTTGGTGGTGTTAGTTATTTTTTGGAGTAGGTTTTATTGGTCAATTGGTGCTGGTGATGGTGATTGTGGATATGGTGGTGGTTGTCGTGGCGGTGATGTGGTGCGGTGGAGTAGGGCCTAGAAGGGTGGAAAGAAAAGTGTTTGTGATAAATTATTTGATTATTATGATCGATAAATAATATGTGGCCAATGAAATAGATAATTTTTAACTAATAATTAATATATGACTTAGAGAATATGAGATTCCTACTAAATTTGTGATTGTGATTCACAATTTGTTAAGTTGTGACCAATTAATTTAATAATTTGTGATTGAAAAATAATTTGTGACTAATTAATTTGATAATTTGTGATAGTGAAATAAGTTTTGATTTATAAATTTTGTGATTTTTGATTGAAAACTAATATGTGAAAGCCTAATTTGATAGTTTGTGATAGAAAATTAATACGTGACTTATTAACTTGATAAATTATGATCGATAAACCTGAGGCTAGGCATGATGGTAGTCAGGAAAATCAAGTAAGTGGTGTTCAAGAGATTAGGGCAGTAAAAAGAAAGGTAGAATATAGGATAGGTCTAAGTCGGGAACAAATGGTAAGCAATGTTATAGTTGCGGTAATTCAAAACATTTTATATGAGACTGTCCTAAAAAGAAAAGTAAGCAGAAAGAAAATGTGAGAGGTGAGGAGAACGTTGTCACTGGGTCTAGTTACGACCCGAGTGTGGTTTATATTATAAACTCTCTTGTGGCTATTATTACATTTGCATTTATGTGAAATCCCATTTGCATGAATGATTTCTTGATTCTAATGTATTGTTTTATGTTACATTTCATTATATTTGATGTATACATTTGCATGAATTTGAATTTTGAAAGTGATCATATTACTGTGTACCGTACTAATACATATAGTGGTTGGAATTTCTATTGTGAGGTTTGAATCTGATTGTATTCTCACTTTATTGAGTGCATTGGCAATAAGTGTGTCAACTGGTAATATTGTGTATTATAGATACTTGAAGGTTCTTTGATTTCATGTATGAGGGTTGTAGAGAAATGACATTTGGATCACAAGAGATGAGATGATTAAATATTTTCAAATTCTCTATCTGGGAGAATCTCGATCAGATGAGTGAGAGAGTGACACCCCTATCACCTTTATTAGGTGAAGACACGTTATTTAATTAGTTTGAGAGAAGTGAGGTGGTGATAGAGGAACTTTAGGATCTTTAGTAGTTTACCAGTTAGGCATAAGGAGTGACTAATCTAGTGATCTTAGTTGGCAATGAGGGGAGAGATGTGTTCTCTAAATATGAGCTACACGGATTGAGGTGGGGTTATTATGGTGAGATCATTTTTTCAGGTCATTTATGCATTGATTGTATATATGACCATTTGTTTGATTAACTTGGTGTAAATTTGATGTTCTATATATGCTGACGTATTGAAAAAATCTGTTCATTATCCTATGGTGTGTTTTCATAGCATATTTTATAACTGTGTTATTTTGTGCTCCTGATTTATCACTATATATATCTAATTGTCCTATGGTTTTGATCTTAGACCTTGGTGAGTATATGGGGCAAATATGTATTTGTTTTGGGTTCGAGACATTGTTAAAGTCTGTGATTGCTAATTTTATTTGGTTACATTTATTCAGCAAGTATTAACTTGGTGTTGTTTGCTTACAAGTTCATTGGATATTAAGGTGGATATTTGTTGATACCCAATGAGTTTGGACAATGATGTTGAATGATTGGATTGATTTTATAGGCTTCGGTCGAGAACTGAAATGTTTATCAATACCATAATTGATTGGCTCGACCCAAAAACAAATTGGATCATTGGAAGCAACATAATAATTAATAGTTGCTTATGGGGCAGTTCACTAGTTGGATGACCCTTTTATTTGTTAACCCACTTCACTTGGTTTTGGCCCATCCTATGTTAGCCCTATCACTATATATACATCTATTGGCTTGTTGAAAGAAAGTAGTGTGATGCAATTGAGATTGAGTGGCAGCCATTTGAACTCCATTTTCTTTGTGAAAGTCGTGCCCTAAATTGCTACATTTCTTCTTCTTTGTGATATATTGCAGCTATCATTTTCTCCCTTTATAGGTTATACAATTGGGCAACCAAAATGATCCTTCGTGGGTTGAACAATCAATTGTTGAAGTATTTGATATTGGTTTTAAGTAACTGAGCCCCGTTCTTCAACACAATCAATGATCTTGGAAATTAATTTTATCACAATTCCCAATTTCTATCAATCATTTCTCACATGCCTAACACGTGTTTTCTTGGTGTCCAAAAAACCCGTGGGGTTGAAATATCGCGCCAAAATTTAAAACAAGGTTGGGAGTCACAGGAATTTAGCTTTTTTATTTCATTTTTAGGAAAATATTGCAAGTTTCAACTGAAATCATATTACTATGATTCAAATGCATCTTTAAAATTTGGCGTTCCATTATTCAAAATAGGATGAAAACCGTAAAGCCAAAATATTCAGATGAATGATTATGTCCTTTTCATGAGGTACCCCAAAACAGCGCCCAGCAAGCCAATTATGATAACGAACATGATGGAGACTCCACCTCCGCTTTTGTTGCTATCACGCCTCAAGAGTAACTAAGCAATGCAAAGATATAAAAATAAGCAGTTACCAGAGACGAAAAATAACTAGCCGATACAGCAACTCATACGAAATTATGGGTTATGTTAGAATATTTCGAAAATGTGTGTCCCTCACCAATTCTTGACGAAGTTTGGCACCCTGTTGAATTGCAGCAGCTTTTTCTTCACTCAATTTCGAAATAAGTGAGCGTACCTGAGAATTGGAATGCAAATTCAAATAGGCCATCACAGCAGTAAGCCCCAGTGTTGACAATAACAGATAGCAAACATATGCAAACCGAGAGACCAGGTGAAATTGTGAGAACAATACAAACACTGAGCTTCTGAAAAGTTAACAACAGAGACTAGTGAGCGGTTCAAGTGCAACTATGTAAAGAGGTTTTCTAAAAAGCGCGCTGAGGCACGAAATTTGGCCTTGCTGCCTAGCCACGCTTTACACTTTTTAGAAGACTAATGTAAAGTACTAGAGAACAAGAGTGGAGATAAAAGAAATGTGGAGAAGAATGCACGTGTTGCTCCAATCACATTAACCAGGTGCTGGAAGAAACAAATGAAAGACAGGATTTCATCTTCCTGCAGGGAGTCTAGTGCCTAGTGCCTTGGTTCAACCACTAGATTCTTTACCACACTTTCTCCATCTATTTAGTGCTCATTTGATAGTACTTTCAAGAGTTTAAAAGTTGTGGGTCCTATAAAATGTGTGAATAAAAGTATGTTTGACTAATTTAAGCTTTGCCATACATGCTCTTATTCGGTTTTGGGTAACTGTTGGTGTAAAAGCATTAACATCCCCATTTTTTGTTTTTACTCGAGGCAAGTAATGGATGTGAATAGTGCATACATGAAAACTTATTTTCTAGTCCACACACAAATTAACTATAGCCCAGCCCAACTTTAGATTAGGTTACTTATGCTCTACCCTAATGCCCAATTGCACATTCAGCCCATACCCTGAAACCCATACCCAGTTAGCCCAATGTAATAAATTCAATTTATAATTTCAACCGCCTAAATTGAATTTCTAATTTCAACCTAAGTTGAATTTCTAATTTCATCAGCCCAAATTCCCAGCCTTTTTTGCAGTTTATTCTTATATGATCTGATAATGATTATTGGAATAATTGGTCCTAGATGAACCTAAATTATAGTATATAAGTTCAATGTGTAGTAATTTGATGGGTGATTTTTTTAAAGTAATTATAACATTTTTTTATTAACCGAAAAATGAAGAGAACTTTGCAAAATTATATGCAAATTTTGTAGAGAGGTCTTTGGCTTACTTCTGAAGTTCTTTTTCTTTTCTTTTTTTGGTTTAATAGCCTTTTTTATACTAAACAGACAATTTTCTACTTAATAAATTAAGAATATGGGTAAGAAAACCAATCGGACGGGGTAAGAATAATTATGGAGTGAGAAAGAAGAAGCAAGTATATTGGGATTTGGACAAGAAAAGGTTTGTCAATTTTCAATTCTTCAGCTGTCGCATAGGTACTTTGCTTGAGCCTTGATGCTTTTTAGCAGGTAATGTCACATGATGAATTTTATTCATATAACAACATTTTAAAAATATCCAGCCCCCTCAAAGTGAATTCTTCGCTATGCCCATCGATAAGTATGCAATTTGGGAAGCATGCATAAATGTAACAACATGTTGCTCTCATGTATATAGCCAATGGCAAGAGTTAAGAGTGTCTGAATCTGAATCTGAAAATCTTTCTATCAGAAATTCTGTGGCATTCGAGATTGTGAGCTCAATTCAAAGAGGACACCATAGAACTCATTATAATTTTCATGAAACACACAAATTGGCACAAACCAAAATTCCCTTTACTTCATTTTTCCTAGGTTTTTGAAAAAGAAGTTGTAATAATTTTTAAAAAAAATTATGAAGTTCCATGCTAATCTGCAGCGTTTCCACATTCAAAAGTAATATAAGAATAGTAAGTTGTGGTCCTACGAAATGCATGGTTAACCTTCGAAAAACATGCCCAAAGTGAGAGATAGTGCCACTTTTGAATAGTGACTAAAACCATAGTAAATCAATCCAAAAGGTGCAAAGATCAAATCAAGAACAGGAAAAAGTGTTGTGGATGATCTGCCCCCCATGCCACTGCAAATTTTAGTTTTCAAATACATATTTCTCCTTGAAGAAAAAAGGTTAGAGGATAGATAGATCCTAGTATAAGATATCTCTAATTCATAATTATTACCTCTTGAATTTCAGTCAACCTTTTCTCGAGGTTCTTTTTCGCTATGAAGTGCATATAATCGATAACGGGAGAAACGATACTGGCAGGAGCCATTTTGTGTTTCGAATTTACAAAAGCATTAACCATAAAAGGCACAAATACATAACAAGCATCCTAAACAAAAAAAAAAACAAATACAAAAAAAAAAGGGGGGGATATTTAAATTTGTACATGCAATAACCATAAAAGGCACACACATTTGAGAATGCATAGTTACAGGAGAGAAGGTACTCACCTCAGGTGAATTTTCATGACTATCAACAAACATTCTAGTAACCTGCAGACACCAAACAAAAACTGAGCTACAATGAACAGAGGTTGTTAAAAAATATGTCGTGCGTGCAAGAATCAAAATGAGATGTTGAAAGTAAGAAGTCCAAAACCATAATAATTTCAACCTCACTGCCATTCAGATTGCCATTCTCCATAGCAGTCGTCTTTGGTGAAGAACCCTCATCTGATCCCTCTGCAACTGGAGATGGTGGTCGAGGTGGGGAAACATAAAGCACTCTCAACTTGCACTCTTCAACAACACGTCCTTCCTCCTTAGTAAACTACAATGAAAGAAAAGTCCCAATTCCTTAAATTTTATTCTTCATAAAAGTAATGTGCAATGTCATTGCTTGTTGTCGATCAAGACTTTGCTGGTGACTAATAGTAAAATTAGTAAGCTAGATGGACAATATGACAACCCTTGTGTACTTTGGCAAACTCAGCAAAATAAATCAAATAATTGATCAGAGTACCATTTCTGGAGTAATGTCTTTTGGTGTTGCACCGGGACTTGCAACTACACTCTGAAGCAAAAACTTGTCCTTGCATTGCAAGTCAGAAGGGGGCTCCTTCTGTGCTTGCATTGTTACTATGATTGAAGACACAGAGTTTTAAGTTAAGAAGAAAACTAAATGAAGAACAAACTTTTGAATATATCAGCAAACAAAATATTAGATTTTTGTTACAAAATTGGAAGAAAAGAGGATAGATAAGAATAAATTTCTCAACCTTTGTCATATATTGTAAGAAAAAGAAAAAAGATACTAAAATGTAAAACTTAAAAAGGATTATGTCCTGAAAAAAGAGGAAAAGATATGAAAATCACATTTGGCTTTCATGGAGTTGCAGTTCAAGGGTTAAGCAAGCATACAGCCATCGAAGTCCCTTTTTCCAAGACTCAAATTTCTATTTCCAAATGAGTAATGCTATTTATCTAGAGTCGATTAGTAATTGATACATCTTAAATGGGACCCATATCTCTATATTTAAGAGGTCCAATCACTTAATACCACTTAATTGATGTCTAGACTGATAACCATGAGTAGTCTCGATATCTGCAGTTGGCGCAATAATTAATTTTTCAAAATCAAGCTGACAGCTTTATTTTTGAAGATCCAAAATTCTCCGACTAGTTCGGAAAAAATAATTTGGAATAGTATCCAGTGATGTTCAATACATCCCAGTTTGATAGGGGTGAAAATCTAGATTTTTATACAAGTCAATATATATAATTAATTTTAACCGCATATTTCATGACCACGACTTTTCAATCATACATTTCATTAACTTGGAATCTACTAAAAATCTGATTTTAATCCCGACCAAACTAGGGCTAACATATGTTTTCCAATACAGAAATATGAAATAGCATTCCAACAAAATCTAGTTGCATAAAAAAACTTCTCTAATTCTTTTTAAAAAAAAAAACAAATAATCAATAAACTACCAGTGATATCACATGTTGATCGAGGCAAAACAATTCCAGTGTTCGGTCGGACGCAATATTTCTTCGGATTCGTCGTCTTCACCTAATAAACAGAAATTCAATCAAAAGGAGAAAATTAAATACAACAATGTCACAAAAAAACCCAAAAAAAACCAAAAAGCTTAAAAGAAAAATTGCCTTGAAAGCTACATGATTTTCAGTCTTATTCGATACTTGGAGAGAACATGAGATCTGCTTCTTCAGCTCAACTAATCAACACCAAAAAAGTATAAATAGATCAAAAATGGGAAAATCAACAAACCCAATTTAAAAAAAAAAAAATGGAGAAACTGAAAATGGGATTTGAGGAGAAGAACCCACGAGCGAATTTGAGTTCTAAAGGTTCAATGCTGAGAAGCTCTCCGGTACTCATTTTCACCAAAAAAATAAACGAGAAATTGAAAACAAAACTGAATTGAAATAAAACGAAATAAAATGCAGTCTTTGAAGAAACGGTTACTGAATTTTTTGGGGAAAAATTGGGGGTGATCCGGAATTATCTGAATGGGGAGGGTAATTATGTGATTAAATACACAAAACTGAGAAATCGAAGGTATGATTTTTATTTCAATTTTCAGAGTTTGTATTTTATTCCTATTTTTATCCTCTCCTCGGAGTTGGAAAACTGTTATGCACGTGAGAATTTCGCAACGTCCAACGTTGGAATTGGGTTAAATTAATCGATGGTTCCTAGGTTTCAAGGTTGCGTATTCTCAAGTGCAACTGTGCTATTTTATTTAGAGTCTGTTTGGTAGAGTTTAAAATCGAATTAAAATTGAAAAATTAGTCGTTATTGTTGATTTTTATTAGACGAGTGGAATCCAATAACGACCATATTTTCAATTTTAATTGTTACTAAACAGAGCTGAATTTGCGCCTTTCAACTTGTCACAACAATTTGGAACTGTTTTCTTAACAAACGGTGGATTGCATTTAATTGAAAGTTGGATGATGATTGAGTAAAATGTTAAAGTTTGATGATAAGTGAAACTTGATGAAAGAAAGTGTGTTTATGGATTTTACTCAGTTGTAAACCATCCAATCATACTATGTGACGTCGGCCCACCGATTAAAGTTTAAGTAAAATTTCACATTGGTTGTTAACAAAGTTTGTGATCCACTCTAACATTAAAGTAAATATTATTACATAATTACTCAATTAGTTAGCCTGGTTAACATTGTATTTTGTTGCTATAGTAATAAGTGGTAATTACACTAAACGAGTTATTAAGTTTGGACTTTTAAAAAATCAGGTTTTCACCTTTTTTTTTTACATTTATCAGGTTTTTATAATTTTATTTAATAATGATTTTATAAAATTAAATTAATTTATATACCCATCCTACTACCTACCCCCATCAAATTTATTTTAAATATAAAATTCAACCCTAAACCCTAATTCATTTCAACATTCGCCGCCTCTTCTCCCC
>CAIGRF010105812.1:1659-14859 GCA_903798235.1 Fraxinus ornus | reverse complement strand
AAGCACGTGCAATCACTAGTAGTGTAAAAAGAGTGAATTTTTGGGGCAATTTTCTAAATATTACTTTTTTCCTTAAGAATATAAAAGAGCTACTTTTCCCAGACACACATATCCCATCGTCAACCATTACGGTGTCGTTTTAAATTTTTCCATTTCTTTTCATTTGCCCATTTTCATTTCATTCTCACATCCCTCAATTTTCCTTCTCGAAATCCTGCAATCAAACCCATAAAATCGAAGCAGCCACCGAGAAATCGTATGAAAAATAACAGAGACGCTAGAAGTAGAAGAACAATAATGCATCCACTGGAGATGATATTCGAAATTCCAAACTTATATTTTTCCAAACTGATTGTGATTTGTGAATTGGAACACCGTTGAATTTTCAAGGAGTTGTCCATAGGTTTTGACTAAAAAAAAATTACATTGAGAAAAATAAAATAAGATGAGTAAATTGTGTTTACACTTTTTTCCTCTTTTTTTTTTTTTAATCTAAATAGGCTATAATTGATTATTATATTTATGTAAAATTCTTTTTCTATATTTAATCACTACAGGCAAAATATTTTGTACCACACTTTGTATCGTCGAGGGGTCGCTGCCCCCTTGACCCCCGCTATCACAGTTGGGGGCGTTGCCTCGAATCCATGAGATAAATGTTGACTACGATGAGTTGCGGTTCAACTTGGAATGACGACTATCATGCAGTTAATATATAAGATGTGCATTAGTTGACTTTGAAATTAAGGAAGCAATCGAGTTTCATTGATTTAAACTTTCAGATTTTTCAAATAGGGGTTATGCTACCTATCAATTAATAAGCAATTTACGACATGGTTCACTTCATTGGAAGTGCAATAGACAGTATCCAAAATTAGGTAGGCAAGTTGAGACTTAAACAACATAAAATTAAGCCCTCGCTCTAGCTTCCTTGTTGTTTATTTGTGTATTTTTAGTAAATTTTTTCTAAATAAGATTTAATTAGTAAAGTTTTCAAAAATAACCAAAAATCAGTCAACGTTATTACATAGCCAACTATACTACCGACACGTGCGTGTACTAGTAATGAGCTAAAAGAGAAGCATCTTCTAATAACTTCATTTAATTTAAAATTAGGATTACGCTGGGTCTACATTAGGCTATACATAATCATGTCCATAATGCTGAGCTGGCATGTTTTGAAATTAATTTTCTCGTGACATTTGAAGGACAAAACATATTTTCAAAATAGCCCTTCAATTATTACACAAATAACCCTTGCCTCTTTTCATTCACAATCTCAATGTGGGGAAGCCAGATCTCAAACCATTTTCTATTCCAAAAACTTCAATGACAGACAACGAGAGTGAATCAAGTGGGATTAATTGGTTTAGGGTTAGCCCCCGCCTTAAAATCAAGAGTCATTGTGATTACCATCCAAAACTCCGATGGAGAGCGAATCAAGTAGAGACTAATCGATAACGAGCGGCTCAATTGGTGACTGTGGTGCATCTGCTTTGTTTTAAAATTAAGAGCCGCTTTCTCTTCTCCAAAATTCCGACAACGGTATGTTTAATTTGAATCTGTCTCCTTTTTTAAATGCCTTGTCTTCTTGGTTTTAAGTTTTCTTCAATTTGGATTTGGATTTGGATTTTAGGGTTTATGCAATTTGTACTTTTCCCTATCGGAGAAGGAGAAACTGGTGGATTTTTTATCAGATTGCATGGTTATTTTGTAAGTTAAATGGATGGATTTTATATTGCAATGGTCGTGTATTTTCAATTAAAATCACATTACAATGTTGTATATCTTGAATTGTAATATGAAGTTATCGATGCTACAGTTAAATTGATAAATGGTTGGAAATAACATAAGTATTTGCCACAGTTGTAGACATACTGGTATCGATTGCCCGAATGTCCAAATAAACAACGATGTCCAAATTGTTCGGAGGGAATTGTCAAACTAATGGAGGTGGAGAAGAAGACAAAAAAACGTAGACCAATTATTCTTGGGTTGTACTAATAATTGTGGGTATTTTAACTAGAAGAAGGAAGCCTTGGAAACCTAAGGTCGGTGAAGTGGCATTTGCGATGGAATGACTCAAGCTTCATGTGTTCACATGAAAATCAAGCTACAATACCAATTTAGGACTTACCGCATATGTTCAAAAGTTTGGTTGCATTGAATATCGAAGAAGATGACGTCGAGATATCATTCAATGTAACTATCCGAAAGGGAAAAAAGAAATCGAAAGATAAGGGAAAGGGAAAGCGAATGGAATAGTTGGTTTGTTTATGTTTGTGAAACTTATGTAAATGGATGATATTATGTTTAACTTATCAAAAGTTATAGAATAGCTAATTTGTTTATGTTTGGTCTATGTCTTCACTTGGAATGAATGTTATTTTCCATATTCAGCACGCTCATTATTCTATATTTTCTACATTTTGAATGGATAATGTTTGGATATTTTGATAAACTATTAATCTAACTTCAGTGGATGATAACCATTTTTTTTGTAGAGTTGCATTGTCTTCTTTTGTATTTTGAGAACATGTCACTTGGAGAACAAGGTATGTGCAATGTGTTTGTATTAAGGAATTCTAACAAGATGTGACTCGAATAATGAAGGAATTTTGAAGTTGTAGACCCAGTTGTGGACTTTCGAGAGGGCATGGAGTAGGACTGTGGATGGGAATTTGAGTGCTTAGAGTAGGACTGAGAAGGTTGTGCAGAGAGGGGATGCAATGACAGCGCTAGTGAGTATCAAGCACTTTTTTAAGAGTTTACAATGTAGTTTGGCAAGGCCAGATTGTGCTTTCTATGGAATTGCACCACATGGTTCTTGCTTGACTGGAATTTTTAATTTTTTTTAATCATAGAAGTAAGAATGATATTCATATTAAATTCATATCAGCCCCACATAACATTACTTGACACAATCGAAATTGAATCAAATGGCCACATCAGTTCCTTACAAATCATTAGCTTACAATGTTCAAATACAAAGTTCCAAAGGCAACTTTAAATATAAAAAATCATCTAGAGGCTGCGTCAGATACAAAAAATCACCTACTTCCAAAGGCTAATTCACATACAAAAAAATCATCTACAAAGTCCCACAAGCTGCTTCAAGAGCAAAAAGTCATATACTTCTAGAGGCTGCTTCAAGTACAAAAAATAATACAACCTCTCACAAGCTCCTTGAAACACAAAAAATACAGCTATGATTAGCAATTTACAAACTAGAAATTACTTCAATGCTCCCTTGCGTCCCAACGGGTTGCGGTGCTTAAGAAGATGAGACGTTATAAACTTGTACCTCATGAATACTTAAGAGTGTTTGCAACGTTGTCTTTCAACATACTATGCGTATTCGAAACTGTGGACTTCATAGGTACTTGTACATGATGCATTTTATAAAAAAAAATTAAAATCGTATCAAATAAATATTGAGTCAAAACAAAAAATCAAAAACGATGAAGAAATATACACACCATCTTACGACCCCTCGATTTCTTTGAACTAGTCTCCAACGGACTTTTTTTGCGAAGTTTTTTCGGCGCACCTTTACTTTTTGTACAGTTCGGATCCAAAATGTTTAAATTTTCAGTATTGTCCAGTTCATTCCTATACGCCTCCACGATATTACATTTCGATTTTGCAAGTTCGTTTGTTTGGAACTCAATCTACCCCAATAACTGTTTCGACCGCTCTTCATTTGCCGCTACCAAGTATGCTATCTTCGTAAAAGCGACACACAATTACTCATATCTCAACTGTTCAACAGTACTAACCAAACCATCGTACGTGGTTAAGACCCGCATGTATGGTCTGCTAACATCTCACCTCCATCTTCTCAAAACATACTTATCGAGGAGCATGGAAACATCGTTCCGAATTAAAATTGATATTGTGTGTCTGCAAATAATACCTCGAAACTCAAACAATTGAAAATTGCATTCAATCTCGCAGATATCTCTACGAAAACTAATTGTAAAAACTTTTTTCTTCATTCCTTCATTACATATGATATCCTCACGGACCTTGTACTTCATTATCCCGCAAAAGTCTTCCGAAAATAGTACTTCACAATATACCTTTCTAGTAGATTTTTGTTGGAACTCCTTGAATTTTGTTTGTGTGTACACTTCATGGAATTGCTTCTCCATATCATCCTTCATAGCATAAGGAATCATTTGCGAGAATGATCTAAAATCAGCTTGAAATTCTTTCTCAAGTTTATTTCTCAATGTACGCTCATATTGCTCTACAAAAAGTTTTAAAGATGTTTTTTAATGCACATAGCCGTCAAAGAAAGCATTCATGCTCTCACTCAGTTGGGTGGTGGACATGTCTGCCCAGAATGTGCTTTTTAAATAGCATGGCACCCAATGACTACTCTCATTATAAATGCTAGCCAACCAATCATGATCTCGCAACTCAAAATGTTCAACCAACCTTCCTCAAACTCTTTGCAACCTAGTGTGTCATACACTAACGGATGTATAGCATAAAGTATTGACCCTTTTTCATTATGATAGCCGAACTTCTTGGGCAACTTCTTCAGAATATACCACAAGCACCATCTATGCCTAGTTCTAGGGAACACTATTTAAATGGCATTTTGCATAACTTGATCTTGATCTGTAATAATTTCATTGGGAACTTGACCATACATGTATTCAAGCATGTTCAAAATACCCAAACAAATTTATTTGTATCTTCGTTCAAGACTAAAGCACATCCAAATAAAGTTGACTGCCCATGGTGATTCACCCCTACAAAAGGAGCGAAAGGCCTATCGTACTTGTTCATGAGGTACGTGGTGTTAAAAGTGACGACATCGCCAAATTCCTTATACGCTTCTCTACATCGGTTATCTGTCCAAAACACATTTCTCAAGCGACACTTTTCATCTAAGTCCATATAGAAATAAAAACCTGGACTACGTGCTTGCATTTTCGAGAAGTAAGCTTGTATTGCAACAACATCCCCTTCCCCAAGTCTTAAACGCTGCACTTTGTTGATGAAACTTCGGCAATCTTTCTCAACACATGTCATATACTCAAATCCACCTGCCTCCACTACAGCTGGGTTATAGTTTTATGCACGGGTATTCCTGCTATATCATTCACCTGAAGCCGTCTTTTAATGCGTTCACTAACTTGTCGATTGCATCTATACAACATAGATTTAGATGGGCTTATTTTATGGTTATGCTCTAAATGAACAACGTTTATACGCCATATTCCACGAACATCAGAACATGCAGTTAACCTGGCTTTACACCCTATTTGAATTGTAGGTGGTGGCTTAAGTGATGTACTATTGTTATGATTTCGCCGACCTTCTTGACTACAAGTAAAACTCACATATCGTATGATCCCGTCATCTCCCTTCTTTGAGTTTCATTTCTTAACAGGAAAACCTATTTGATAAGCGTATCTCTTGTAGAATTCAAATACCTCATTCTCATCCAAAAATTTCATACCAACTTCAGACACGATAATCTCATTTTGTGTTCCTAACTTTTTCCCAGTCACACCATCATCACCCACAAGCTCAAAAGAGTTAACCTCCATTCCTGTAAGGATTAACATTACACATTATGGTTAAAAGTCACTGTATGCCAAAATTAACAACATAATATTTCATTTTCTCCAAGAATGTGCAGCTCAATGGATGAAAAGCAACTTCACACCATGCTTAAAACTAATATTATGCCACAACAATATAAACAAGGAGATGAAACCATAATTTGAAATTTCTCAAAAGTGACTGTGGTGTTGAATATTTTTTTCATATCTGCATATGAAAATAAATATGTCTCAATTCCTTCAAGCATTGCATTGCAGTGGAAAAATTTACTTACTCATATTATACTTTGTGAACATCTATCAATCTGGGTCAATTTGTCGACATACGGGGAAGAAGATGAAATAAAAAATTAATAGTTCACCATTTTAGTCGTCGTCGTCGCCATCGCCTTCAACTTAACCGGCGTCCCTATTGGAGAAGGAGAAAAATTCATCTCTTATACCGTCCATTTCGGGTCAGCACTTGGGTCTTGTGGGTCACAGCGTTTGAGAAAGGAAGATTAAAAATGTAGAAATGGAAGGAACGATGATTTTGATTTTGATTCTGTGGTTTTGGTTTGTTTCTTGGAGCATTTGAAAAAGGAAGATTGAAAAGGGGAAAATGGAAGGAATGAGGGTTTTGACTTCAATTTTGTGGTTTTGGTTTGTTTCTTTTATTTTTGGGGCGAGATATTGATTGAAAATCTCGCCAACTCATTTTATGGACACGCATATGTACACAATTATGTACTTGTGGTACTATCATTAAAATTAAGCCTACGTTTGGTAGTCATTAAAAAGAATTTTTTGGGAAAATAAATTTTAATATAATTATTTTTTGAATGTAATTGAAAAATAGAAAAAAAAAATTTGATTTACTTATAAAATACTTTATTGTGTGAATGTATGATTAAAAATGAATTTGAAAAAATGAACTACGAATAGAGGCTAAATTAAGGGACAAATATTTCACCAATCATTCTTTTATATTTATCCACTTTTAAAAAATATATATATTACATTTTTTTTACTTAAATAGGTAAACAAAAATATATAGCACTCTAAATTCACACTAATATTTATCATCATTAAATACTTTTGAATTTTATATTTTTATAGACTGTACATATAATCGAAAAACCCTATTTAGAAGGTTTTCCTCTTCATTTTATACAATGAATCAATGATAGCTGCATCATCAAAATGCAAAAGGAAAGCACGAATTAGATTCTTACGTCAGACTTGTGTGCAGGAAAGAAATAAAACACTAACCAAAAATCTTTATAAACTTTCATACCCCCATCGTTCCACATGAATGCTTTCCTAGAGATCATGATACATGTGCGTCAAAATTTAGATAATGAATTATATGATATGTGGCATTTTATTATTTGTTAGTTTAAAACACAATTTATTTTTTAATTCAATTTTTTCCCTCCACATCATTTTTGATAATCGCTTATCTACATTTTTTTATTTACAAGTAGCAAAATCCTTTTTAAGACATCCAAAATGAATTTCCACTTTTGTGAGAGAGACTTAAGCCTGTTGGGTAGGAATTAAAATTGAAATTTTAATTTTTAAGTTAAAGTTAGCAATTAATTTTAACCATACATTTTATAAATTCACAACTTTTCAATCACACATTTCATCACTTTTATCAAAATCTGATTTTAATCCCCACCAAACAAGGCTTTAATTTCAGTACAGTTTATGGAATAATTTAAAATTTTTCGAACCAGTATCAATGTTGGAAATGGTCTATAGAGTTTAGAAACTACATAAAAAACACTTTTTTTCCATCTTTTTTCTACATATAAATCATGCCAGTCAAACTAAATGTAGTATATTCAATTTAATCTGAACAGCTAGTAGTTTAAAAATTAGTACAATTCAGATTATTTTGTTCAGAAGCTATAACAAGAAACAAATGAGAAAATCATTGGTATTCAGCCCCGCTTTGAGCTCCATTTTTTAAAAATTCATGGTGCGTATAAAAAAAAATTTAATAAAGATATATTTAGAACGTGATAGATGTATAAAAATTGTGGATGAAAATAGCGGTTCCTAAAATTAATTTTTGTTAAATTAAATGCTGATTTAAAATTTATTAAAAAATGGCAACTAATGATCAACTAGTGATAAATGTAAACTTTACGTATTATATATATGCATTATTCTTTGTTTAGCTTAGTTTGCTATAGACCCTTTTATGTTTCCATATTGTTAACTAAATCCCGAGTTTGGATGAAGAAACAATAAAATGAGGGTGGAAGTTGGTGAGTTGAAGTGTAGAGTAATCGAAGGATCGAGACCTAACTGAAAAAAAAAATGATGAAAGAAAAAAGAAACAAGTAAAAACCACAGGAGTGTACTTACCTACTCATAGGCATGAGCTACTTTAGTATGATTCCTCATGGTTGCAAGGAAGAAGAATCCATGTGTAAATTTCAGAATCCGATTAGGAGCTGTTGGTATTAATTCAGGGGTGTTTTGGATACGAATTTCAAGGTGAACAAGAGATATTAAAAGCAGGGGTGGACTCAGGAAATTTTTTCCGCTCGGGTGGTATTAGTAAAAGTAAAAAAAAAAACATTATACTAAAATGAAATACCTTACAATTGTTCTTTACGAGTTTTTATACTTTAATATCTTCGTACAATCGCATCATTATCAATCTTTAAGAATATATATTTCTCCACATAAACAATAAGACTATCATTCATCCACTCATCTCCAATTCGATTGCTCAATCTATCCTTCACAATGTTCATGGCAGAAAATATTATCCTACCGTAGCGGTAGCAATCAGAAGAATTAGTGTCAAAGTCAAAAGCTTAGACACCATTGATATGATCTGCTCTTACTTGTCAAAACTGATTTCTGTGTGAGAGCATTGAGACCATTTAATTCTTCAAACTCTTTGCTAGAGAGGACATAAAAAATGTAATTATCAAGTTTATCATCTAGTGTGAAGAGATCTACTTCTGCAAAATCTTGTGGATAAAACTTAGCAAATTGAATCAATTTTCTTTTATCAAACGCAGATAATGAATTTTGTGGACATAGACAAACTACACAAATGAGTAACTCAGTATTTACCTCCGAGAAACGATCATTCAATTTTTGAAGTTTATCTAACTCAACTACGAGTTGAGAATCACTACTAACTTAAATTTTCTTCAACTACATCTCTCTTGCAAAACTGAGCTCCACTATGAGTGTCTCATACTTTGTTATGTTTGGAGCTTGGAATTCAATTTTCAATTTGTAGTTCAAGTGATATTCCCGAGGACTTATCATAATGATTCTTATTTTTCAATGGATTCTCTAGATGAACCATTGACAAATAGCTTCAATTGATTTTGTTTGACGACCTTGGATATTTTACATCCATGGGCACTATAGAACGTGGGTGAATTCGAAAACTAAGTCTGTCAGGCCTATCCCTTGATAGCGGTTCTTGGTTGGAATTGGATGTTAAACTAACTAATCTCAATCGACCATTTCATTAGTCTCCTTGAGGTGTCAAGTTTTGTAGGACCTGCCCTAATGAGAATTTGGTTAATATTTCCATATTATGTGCTTAGAAATATGAACTTAATTTCCTGGAGGCCGTGATTAAGATGACACCACTTTATTTATATTTAGATACCTCGTATCGACGTCTTCCAGGGCTTTGCTCGTATAAGAGATCAACAATTGTTGTGAGATTATAGAACTGCAACAATTGTAGCCCGTGTCAATACATATAAGTAATTTGTAAAGCTTCTCTTTGGACCGACTTAGATAGTAAAAGAGCATGGAAAAAGTTGTTTCTTTAGATCTAGGAAGGCCTTTTCATACTATGGAGTCCACTCCAATTTCTTTCTTCTTTTTTTTCCCTTAAGTACCTCGAACAATGGGAGCACTTGTTAGTGGACCTTGAAATGAAGTGACCGATGGCCACTATCCTTCCCATTAAGTTCTGTATCTCCTTCAACTTCTGCAAAGATCTCATCTTTAGGAGAACCTCGATCTTTTCTAGGTTGACCTCATTCCCTCTTTCATTAACTAGAAATCCTAAAATATTACCAAAGGAGACCAGTAATACACAATTTTGTAGGTTAAACTTCATCCAGCATCGACAATAGAGGACATTAAACTTGCTTTCGAGGTGGGCTATGTGCTCGTTTGCCTTCGAAGTTTTCATTAACATATCATCCACATAAACTTGTATCGTTTCTTAACTTGATATGTGAACATCTAATTTACTTACACTGGTAAGTGGTCGTAGCATCTTTCACTTCAAAGGAATGACCTTGTAGCACTATAGGTCTCGATTTGTGATGAATGATGTTTATTTCTCATCGGGTCCATAAATGTGGATCTAATTAGAGATTAAGTAGCATTCGTGAAGCTAAGAAGGACGTGTCCTTCCATGTGTTGATCAGCTGGTCGATGCGAGGCAGAGGAAACCTATTCTTTAGGGATGCTTAGTTGAGATTCAAGGAGTCTATGATACATGCCACTTCCCATTGAGCTTCTAGACAATAATATTTTTTTTTTCTTTAGACTGGGTAGTGTGCTTCCTGGATGAAGTTGTTAGAGACCAGTTTGCCAACCTTTTTTTCAAGGTTCTTTTTTGTTTGTAGGGATAGAACTTTGAATCAATCTTCAATGCATGTCCTAATACCTTAGAATTAAGTTCTATCATGTCTTCGTGCTTCCAGGCAAACACATCCAAGTTTCTTTTTAGAAACTCCTCCAATTTTCTTCCCAGTTCTTCAAACAAGTTGTTTTTCAGCAAGGAGTACTTCGATACCATCTATTCTCAACATGGGACATCTGAGGTTCTGATTCAATGGCTCATAGGTCTATAAAATCCTCAACACCCTTCTCTTTATTTGCCATATCCGTATCTAGGAGTACCTCGATTAATGTTTCTTTTTTCTTTGCCTCTATTATCATGGTATCCACAATCATGGTACAATTAGCATTTTGCTAAGGGATTGCTTTGCAAATGGAACCTTTTCTAGTCCCCCTTAATAGTTACTATCCCCATCTCGATTAAGAACTTCATAGTAAGGTGAAGTATGGATATGAGAACTTTTAATTATTTAGTTGATGGCTTCCCAAGGACATTGTAGACTGATCATACATCCACTACTAAGAATTCCATGAACACATGGACTTGAGTGCAGTTTCTACTATGGTGGATAAGGTAATTTTGTTCTTTGGCACAATGTTTTCTCTGACGAACCCGTAGAATGGTTCTGAAATAGAGGTAATGGATGGTCCACCTCTATTTGGTCGAATGTAGACCCAAAGACAATCATGGTTGAACTCTCGTTGACAACTAACACTCTTTCATATTCATCGTTATTTTGACCCTTATCTTCATGACATCATAATGAGGCCAGTTGAGTTCTTCTTTATCTTTGTCCGTGAAGTATATAACTTCAAACATCTTTTTTTTTCTTTGACTTCTCTCCATGTACCTTATAACTCATCTTCTGACCTCTTTTGCATAGTTTCGTAAGGAGTTCATGGTTCGTTCTTCCACATACGGATCTTCAAAGAAGGTATGTATCTCTCAAATTGGTCTTGGATTTCTTGACCCGTTTGGGGTTGGCTTTGGAGATCTCTCGAATAAAGTGGATTCATGATTGACCGTTGATTCTGGGGTTGTGTAAGGTATCCTGCTTGAGGGTTACCCTAATTTCCCGTTGCCTTGCATTTGTTGTCTGACCATATCCATAATGATATCTCTATCATCGCCTCCAAACTTGTACAATCGACTGTATCATGGCCGTTAGAGCGATAACACCTATAAACTTTATCAGAGAATGGATTTTCATGTCGCAGATGTAGGTGAGAGCCTCTATGTGATCCTCTAGGATTCATAGCATTTCACCTTTACTGTATGATAATTATGTCGAAATTAAAAGGTTCTATGAGGACTAGGCATTGGGGCCTTCCTTTTTTTTTTTTTTTTTGCATGGCCGTGCTTCAGTTGTAGTTCTGCATGCTTTATTATTTTCTGGCCATAGATGCCTTCCTTAATCAAATCCACCAGGTCATCATATGCCCTCAATGCTCGATTGTAGATGTCTTTCTAAAATGAAGTGGTCATGTATAAACTAGATCCCAAGGCCAGAAATACTGTATTTTGTGAATATTTTCCATATCCACCATTTCTTAGATGAAATGACTTAGATAACTTTGTAAAAATTCACTAGGTCTTCCTCATATCATGGATCCTCTCAGTAAAAGCCAAATTAGGTGTTCTCACAGTGAACATACGGATGAATTAGTTCCCAGAAATGGTCAACATGGTTAATTATCTCACTGAATTTCTGCATTTTTGGCATGGCAAACTTCTGAGGGCTTCAAATTCATTTATTCCCAAGAGAATGGAGCATATTCCTCATTGTCATTCATCTTCTCTAGTCATATCTGTCTATTTTCCAATTATTCTACATGAGAGCATGGGGGTAACATATTCCTCCCATTTGATGAGTGGCTAATATTTGGCCTAACCCTTCCATTAAGCTTTGAACCCATCAAAGATGGGCCTATGCACGTCGTGGCCAATTGAATAAGTTAGCAGCCCTTGAAATATCCATATTCAATGATTATGTAACATTTGTCTCCACATGCATGACAATTCAATAGAATGATTGGTTGTTAGTTGGAAAAATGGAAAACGTGCTTTCTTTACGTGGGGCTTAGAGTCATACTTTTACTCTCTCCCTATCGAAAACTGGTATTGGCTGGCCTTGTTTCTCTATAGGCTATCTCACGTTCGTATTATCCTCCTCGAATCATCGCATATTAGTAGCAACATTCTAATTAACTTGGTCATCTTGTTTGATTTTCTCCTTCTTTACCTTTGGGTGTTTCCTTGTGTAACATCAAGGCCTTCATTTTCACTCTTTGGATTTTTGTCATTTCTTAATTCATTTCCACTTATTTCCTCCTAGCCTTTTACATTCCTTATGTAGGTTTTCGCAGTATTGGTTAGGGTTCTCCATAGACTTGTTTTCTAATGTTAGGAGTGAAGTTTTTCGGTAGAAATTTTAGTAGGTTTGCCCATTTTTAAGCATTTTTAATTGGCAATTTTCAAATTTGTAATTGGCAATATTCTTAGTCAAAATGAAGTTTTAGTTGAATTGTATTATGAGTTTGTCGAGTTGTAATTAAAGTCAAAATATGAGTTATAGAATCTTAACTAAAGTCAAAAGAGTTGGGTTGGTAGTATAGTCCTTGAAGGAGTTTAAGATTATCACATATGATCATTGGAATGCATTTAGAAGTCCAAATAGTGTCAAAGAGTCGTACAAGTTATGCTTCAAATTCTCAGTTGCAATTTACAATGCATTTTTCACATAGAAAACATTGGAATTTGGATAAGGATATTTCTAGAATAATTGCAGCCCTTTGAGTTAAAATTTCAACGCATTTTGAATCACCTCAATCGGATATTGACAGAGAAAGTTATGATAAAAAAAATACTAACAATTACTCAGCTGCTGCTTGCCTGTCGTTGGCTTGGCGCTCGAGTGACATATTGACGTTCAGAATTCTGTTTTGCTTCAAACACTTGATTTTTCAATCGATTTTCATCCCAAACACTTTTCCCTATATATATCCTACC
>CAIGRF010105796.1:14798-26247 GCA_903798235.1 Fraxinus ornus | reverse complement strand
ACAAGTCACATAACCAGTTGGACTAGAGTCCCAAAGGGTCCAAGCATATTGGTGTCTGGTGCATATTGTGCTTCAGAGACCAAAACTAACCTGGCACTATTCTGTGAAAACTGCAGACAACCGTAAGGAACTTGTGCAAAAATGAAAATCCAATGCAGTTCTCCCATCACAGGGTAGCATAGAAAAGGGAAAAGCGAAAAGACAGCTAGAGAAGAGAAAATAGAAACCCAAGAGAAATCTCATGCATGGACTTCTACATGAGCCATGCTATGTGTACATCTANGAAAAATATCAATAACTTAAATTACAAATTTAAGAATAGGTATGTTTCCTCTTCATAATATTACAAATTATAGTTGACATTATCCCTTGATGCCTTGACACATCCTACATTGTTTAGGAGTAACCAGAAACCTATGAAGCAAGGAAGGAATTTATAACTTTTCAAAAAAGGAACACTAGCACATCAAATAAGATACTATAGATAATATATTTAAATATTATTCTTTGTCTCCATACTTCTTTAAATTTTCAATAAAATTCTCATTACTCCATCCGACTTGTTCTGGGTTTGAATCCTAGGAAACCTACCGTCATATCGAAATTTTATGTATAGAAAACTGTATTTTCTTTTCGCAATTCACTTCATTCATTTGGACACATGAACAGGGCAAGCCGTGTGACATCTCATACACGTATTTGAGATATGTCAAGGTTGTGTACGTTGAGTGTCGATAGTTTAAAATAACCAAAGAGATTGGACAAGTCACATAACCAGTTGGACTAGAGTCCCAAAGGGTCCAAGCATATTGGTGTCTGGTGCATATTGTGCTTCAGAGACCAAAACTAACCTGGCACTATTCTGTGAAAACTGCAGACAACCGTAAGGAACTTGTGCAAAAATGAAAATCCAATGCAGTTCTCCCATCACAGGGTAGCATAGAAAAGGGAAAAGCGAAAAGACAGCTAGAGAAGAGAAAATAGAAACCCAAGAGAAATCTCATGCATGGACTTCTACATGAGCCATGCTATGTGTACATCTAGTGTACATAGATGTACACATAGGGGGTGACATAATGTGAGTGAGGTGGGGCACATGATATCACGATACTATATCATGGGCCCCACCCCACTCACATTATGTGAATCTCTATGTGTACATCCCTTCTACACAATGAAGAAGAAAGAGAATGAATAACATAAATGACCCAATGCACACAGGAAATGAGAATGGAATAGTACATGGAAAAAAAAATTCCTTTCAACAAAACAATCTAAATCCAGAAAAAGAAAAAGGAAAAGAAAGAAAAAAAATATTATATGGTATCCTTGCCCGAACAAGTATACATGTTCAAGTCAGTTTTAGACAAAAGGACTAGTTATCTTACCAATATGCTGCTAAATAGTTCTCTCCGTATGTCAACATCACACTTGTTAATGCTCTCAATAACCTGATATATTTTCCAAATGAATAACTGCTTTAAACTTTAAACAAAAAGGGAACCAATATAAACTCAGATTTGAAGATAAAACCAAGGGAATTAAATAAAAAGTATTCACCATTTGCGGCAAACCACGAACAGATGAAATATTCTCTGCATAAGTTTCCATGCCAGGAATGCTCTGAGAACATCAGAATATCCATGTCAACTCAAACCAAATATGTAGAAAATCTCAGTTATATGAACTTGAAGAAGAATAGCAGTTATGTGCTTAGTAAACAACAAATTGTTACATTAGAGTACAGAATACCACATATACCATAGATATAATATTGCATATAAATAAAGACGAGATTTACAGCCTGGCATAAGAGTATCAAAAGGCACAAGATGTTTAAAATCGATAAAATATTTATTACACAATACTACGGCGTTCCTTAGCCAAATTTATGATACATATAAGGTGCAGGTAAACATTAGAAAATTAATCTAGCTCGTGTTAGTAATCAACATTTAGTACTATACATCATTGTATATTGAAGGAAGAAAATGAATATATTGAATTCATGTATCTACATCAAATGAACTAGCCTAGAATGCACGTAAGCAATTATAAATATTGATTTGTATTAAATCTAAGGTTCCACTACTAGTATAAAGAGGAGTCCTAGGATCGTTTTCTTAAGCAACTGTAAGCTACACAAAATAGTAAAGAAATACATAGATCAAGAGAATAAGCTTTTCTCTCTTGTATACTTGTGAGTTAGAGTGCTTGTGTTCTTGAGAGTAACATAGAAAGCAAAGAGAACTTGCACAAAGTTATAAGACCATTAATAGTGCCAGAAGCATTAACATACGTGGAATCCTTGTCATGGCCAGCCTTCACATACATACGAAAAACAAGTCTAACTTAACACTTTCAACATTTTCTATTTGTATACTTAAACCCATGATGACCAAAGATCAAATAGAATGCCACCCAAGTACAAAACCAAAATATTGAAAACCTTCACAGCAAACAAAAAGTCTTTCCTTTTAACATAGTCTCCCATCCCATGCTTGATTTATTGAATAATCAGTTACAAATGGTCTAGGTCCCGACTCCAGTACATTATCTTTATCAGTCCAATCCGTGAGTCAATCATCTTTTATGGTTTCTCATCAGCATACCAAGAAAGCTGGTAAAATCTCCTAAATACCATTAACCCCTCAAAGTTCCCCCACCACCGAACAACCCACACACACAGCAAGTATCTTGCTTTGTACGTCTAACTATCATCTGTAACACTTGCTGCCATGAGTAAACTGAACACTGAAAAGGGGACCCATCTCCACCAGAATCCAGCCCCTCATCATCTGTAAATATGTCTATCTGGTAGTGACACCACCCAAAGTCCTGGTTATTTTCGTTTTTGACACTTTATATGCAATGATCAATCTACCAAAGACCACACCCATCAGATTTGCCCACTTATAGATGGTCATTCCTGCTGTTGACTTTTCTACTACCGTTCAAATCCCAGATCTCTTCAACAGCATGATCATATCCAAACTAAACAAAATTATGAGAGTGTACCATACCCTGACCTGGACAATTGTTAAACATAACATTGGTCTTTTAAGTACTCCCGTGCAACATTTGATTGAGAAGTATTGATAACTGCCAATTCTTCATCTATATCAGATTAGAGTCTGGCCATAAACTGTTCTTCTGGAAGCTCTGGATGTGGTTCTAAAGGTATTGAGACCAGTTCTACAAATGACAATTATATACAGGGTTGAATCTATAACAGGCATATAATTTCCACTTCTGCATCTTACAATAGCATTATTAACAAGAAGATTTAGCAAAGACTGTCGTTAATGCAGAGGTAAGTCTGAGCATCTTCATGAACGACATGTGTCCCGTACAATAAAAATGTCAAAGCACCAAAGAATACCCATCGGAAATAGGGAAAATTAGTTAGCATAAAAATGAAATCAGCTGCCAAGCAAAGAACACCAGCCTGGAAATTTTTTGATGATAATTGCATTCAAGGATGATTGACATATAACATATAGAAATATGGGAAGTATCAAAATAGAACTTGAAAGATTAAATGTAAAAGCAGCATATCCTGACAGAAACCTGAACTAATGATGGATTGAATAGTATATCAGGAATCTTAAATCTGTCAGCTCCGATTTCTATTGTCCTATGAACAGAAGATAAGAGAATGTTAGTGCACAATTTTATCTAAAATTCGGAGGGTAACAAATGCTTCAGTATGAAATATAAATGTCTATCATCATGTGTCAAGAAATGAGGTAAATCAACAAGAGACCTTCACTGAGATATATCCACATTCAAAAACCATTACTCAGGGATAAATAAGGATGAAGTAACACTAGAAGATAAAGATTTCATGAACTATTTTTGATACATCAAATAGGCTACTCATCTAAATGAAAAAAAATTCAAAACTAACAACTTGATACGAAACTTACTGTCCATCAGGAAGCTCATAAGATGTCATTGGTATATTTGAATACGAACTCTCTGGGAAGAAGAAGAGAAGTATCAGCAATTTAAGTTTTGCAAGTACACGATTTCCAATGTAAAAAAAGTAATTCTCCTTACTTAACCAACCAAAAACTTCATGAGTACAATACACAGCTCACAGAAGATCATTGTCAAATGTACCAGTAAAAAATTCAGTAAGTGCAACAAAAACTATATTGACAAGCCACCAAGGGAATGTAGGGGAAAAGGCAACCTTTCATTGCTAGAACTATAATCAATTAACATCATCTGCTGCATGTAACCAACTGCCTCTCATGTCCCTGACTACTCTTCTACAACATCTTTGTTCTCTATTTTTTTTTTTCCCTTTGGATTTCAACTATTTCGAAGTCTGAGAAAAAGAAGATGACGACTGATGAAATCTGAGAGGACCAATCTTCGCCAGATTATCAAAAGGTTTGGAGGCTTCACGAAGGCTAAGAAAGGCTGAAGGTGGTGATACTGGTGTGCGGATACGGTAACTAAGACAGAACACATAGTGCTGGTGGGTGGAGATGATAAAGGTGACCGGAGAAGTGTTGATGGCTTCGCAAGGACAGGCATGATGGTGTTAGGTGCTGGTGGGTAGAATGTTGATGTGCAATCACGATATCTAGAGACAGGTAGGTGGAGAAATTACTGGTAATTAGAGAGAGATTACTGTGAATCGTAATGGCGAGAGGAGAATGTCGATACCTTCATGCTGGCTAGGTGGTGGCTGATTTGGTGGCCAGAGGACGTGATGTAAGCTGAAGGGGGTCGATTTGGAGGGGGGAGGGCGGGAAACAGGATGAAGAATTGAAAGTGTAGGCACAGCTATGTCTACTATTCATTTATTTTATCCTAATACCCCAGGCAAAGTTTTGGTTATTAATCCTATATATTTGCTACCAGTAATCCAACAGATTACCCTAAAATGTACCCAAAACTTCAGAAAAAAAAAAAAGGGAAACATTGGTATCAGTATCATAATACAGAAACAAATCAAAAAGCATTATAGAAACAAAACTGCATCATAGCAGATCAGGATCAGTGGTCCAGTCAATTTCCATGGTCGTCAAAATTCTACAGATTTAAAGCAACGAAATCCTAAACAACCTATGTAACTACTCCTTTAATGCTATTCCAACATCCATGAAAGATAATGATCCTTACAGACGGAGATAACAATAAAGTACTGTATACATAATTTGGTGAATGCTGAAATTATAGTCATAGGTTAAGAATTTATCTTTTGCTCTAGGAGAATTTGTGACAAAAGTACTTATTGGTCATTCACTTCTTTATTGTTCTAAAAATTTTTGCCCACCAAAAGTTACTAGTCATGAACATCAACATCAAAACTATGTCAAAGAAGAGGCCAGTATATCAGAATGAAAATTAAAATAATTGAAAGGAGCTCACCATCATATGGAGTATCTGGAGCTCTACAAACGCATTCTTTAATATCACTAGCAATCACCCTCTGTGACAAATAAAAAGAATTAGTGGCAGAAAAGGTGGGTACAGCAACTAAAGAAAGCTCAATCAGTCAGCAACCTGGGAATAGAGTTTGTAACTTTCAGTTGTATTTGGAAAGTCAAGGTCCACTGTCTGTGGCATAGAAGGGGGAAAAAAAACAACCTATTATCAGTCGTAAGAAAACAGACCAAGTAGACAATTGCATTGAGATATTTTCTTTTTGAGATGTACCATTGCATTAAGACATGAAACATCAAGGGAAAATGTGAGTGCGTGCAAACATTGAGTTTAGATTGCTGCAAATTTACATTTTTATATGATGTCATGGATAGGCTAAAGTTATGGACACAAGAATTTAGTTACACAAGTTGCGAGTATATTGGTTACCTGAAAGCAAAATCCTACAGTTAAGAATAAAATATTGCTCCAAATCACTTGTTATCTAGGTAGAAAAATTATGAAAAATCACCTTCACATTTGACAGCTCACCACCAAAAATTCAAATCTCAGATCCACCCTCCACTTCTCTATCACATGTTTTTGAGATTGATGTACGAATGTGGCCATCATTTATTCTAAAGTTTCTATTATTAATTTTGAGGGGGTATATTTGGAAATGTTACAGCTTCATGAGCATCTGAAATTTTAATTGTGTCAAAAAAACAAGAAAGAAGAGAGTATCACTACAAATTAGAGGGGCCATGTTGCATTTGTAGTTGAGGTTCAGTGGTAATGTTGAATGAGTATAAACCATAAATTTGCATAAAAATTATAGATTTTTGCACAATTTATTGACACATGCACCCCACCTAACTTTCAACTAAACTAGAAGCATAAACTAAGTCATACGCCACATTCAACTAGGTGAAAAAAGTGAAGGTTACTCGATTCATGACGAAAGAATATTAAGATATGATAAGAAACCTGGATTTCTCCGGGGCGTATTTCCTTCCGCTTAAATGCATATCGAGGTTTTATCTGCAATTTCAAATGTAGAGGAGAAAAGGAAACGAAAAAAACACATTTACAAAATCAGGTTATTGTATTAATTCTGTCATCGTCATGCAAATTCATAAGAACGAGGAGAGAAGGGAACAAACTCACAGAAATGCCTTTGTGTTCCAAGCTTTTCAACAAGCAATCTGTAAGAAGTTCACCCCCAATGGGAGATGTTGCCACAGCCTATGGCAAACATAAAGAAAAGTAACAGGTCATTAGAGGGTTGAAAGTGGAAGAGATGATTGTTATTAACTTGTCTGTCTTATCACAATTTTCAGGTGTTGAAAAGTCATATACACAGCGTGAAGTTGGTCGTTCAACATTCATACTCACAGGCTCCATAAAGCAGGAGCATGCTTGAAATAGGGGTGGGCCCAAAGGGAGTTGGCTTGGGGTGGATTCCCGGGGCTTGATTCTAGGTGATATAGGGTGGATTGCTTTAGTACCACAACCTATAACTTTTGGACAAAGTGGTAGTAAATCCTACATCAGTCAGAATAAAAGCTGGAGGTACCGTGTTCGAGTCGATGCTGACATTCATGTGGGGTAGGTGGATAATGTAGGTGCATACATGAAATCTGGGTTGGGGGGGGTTCCAGGAATCTGGGTGTTATATAGTGGATTGCATTAGTTCTAGGGGCTATAGATTTTAAGCAAAGTGGCAATACCCTACATCACTCCACTAGGCATAGAATATTTGACAAGGAAAAGCAAATGCTTATTGGACAGATCCAGACCATCTGCTTAACGACATAAGAAACCCAATTTGAATAGAGATGAAGATTCCCCAAGATCAAAGCTAGTAATCAGATTTGCTTTCATTACCAAATTTTGGTATATACAGAGAAATTGTTGCTTATTAATAATATAAAATTTTCATTTCAACCATCGATCACAAATCAAATTTCTATTCCTGGAGTAAAACTGAAGAAATACAACAGCAAAATGAGATATTTGTTTTACTTTCTTAAATGGCTATTTTATTTAGAGGCAATAATTTGTGCACAAAACATGCAACTATTTTCCAACTTTAGTAGTTTTAGTTCCTATAATAAAGAAGAATCCTACATGTCATCATTCAGAAAATCACAAAAGATGCACCTACAAAACTCAGAAAATCACAAAAGATGCACCTGCATGTTTTGTGATTAAATGTGACCTTTCTAATAAAATAGATAGACCAAGCTTGTGATCAATAAATGATTTAGTCCCTAGACAAAGTTATGCTTAAATTTAGCTTTTGGATTAACTCATACATCTTTTTAACAAAATGAGTACGAAAAGATGAAGAAACCAACTAACTATAGCACTAATGAATATAAGGGCCTGTTTGATAACCCTCATTTTTCATGGAACTAGGAAATTTTTTTCCATTTTCTAATTTTTGCCTTGTTTGATAGTACAAGTTTTCCATGGAAATTTTTTTCTCACCTTCTCTCACACGTGCACATTTTCCATGAAATTGTTGAAATTGTTTTCCCACCTTTTAGATGGGTTTTCATTTTCTAGTTGAGAAAAATTCTAGACACAATGGTAAAAAAATTTATCACTTTTCTTGACAATTTTCATGCAAAACAAAGCCAAATGAATGGTATTCGGTATGATAATTTATTTATTTTTGGGCAATTGGAACAAATTCTAGACCCAATGGTAGAAAAAATTATCACTTTAATGGACAATTTCTATTAAAAACGAAGCTAAACGGACACCAAACTTTCAACATTTTCCAGGTGGAAAATTATACCAATCAAACACAATTAATTACGATTCTCAGTAAAATAATTTCTAGGCAATTCAATTCTCATTTTTCACCTTTGCAATCAAACGGACCCTAATTTCACATTGCTCAATTATGCTATTACTGTTCAGTTTCCAAATGAATAATGATTTTTTTGAAGAATGCGTGGTTAAAAAATAGGGAAAAAGTTATGGGTCCTATAGAATATGTGGTTGAAAATGATTTTAAAATAATCTCTCCCCAACATAGGCCTAACAAACTTAATATAGTGTATACTGCATACTTCCATTATTTTTTTAAATTTAATTTTTCTAACCAAGAGCTAATATTTTAAAAGGAATTCCACGGGGAACTTTGAATCACAAGGTATATTTAGTACTTGGAATGAATCCCAGACAACCATATTAACTATTCGATTTTGCAACTTCAGAAAATATAGATAAAAGTGAGCCATCTGAGGTTCCAAATTATGGTGCATGTGAACCCAAACTTTGAATTAAACTTCAAGTATTTCCATTTTGACCAAATTCTAACTTGATAAGAGTTACAAAGGAGCTCTGACAGAGTAGAATAATATATTCAAAGAGAGAGAAAAGTGCATACACAAAATTATAATTTCCAATTTGATATGAAATGAGTTCATCTAAAATAATATAAAAAATTCACAACAAAATATTTAACTAACAACTCCACACTTCGTTAATAGGAGTACCTTCTGAAGAACATATCCATCATGTACCGGAGTCACAGTAGTTGACCCTCCACCACTGAATCCACCAAAAGTTTCATGAGCTAGCAAGTAATCTTATTAAATATCACACAAATGAAAAAATTAAAGAAAGAAAATAGATGACTGAAATTCTTGGTTTCTAAATTGCATGCAGGAAGAATGAGTCATTAGAACAAACACATATATATCATGTCTTCTTTAATTTCTCTGTCCGAACCTTTTCTTTTTCACTATCACCGTGTCTGTGCAGGTTATACTTTATTTTCAGTTTCATCTTTAACTTAATACGAGAGCAATAACTCACTCCTATTTTGACACTTTTGAATAAATGAAAGCCTGACGTTCAAAAGATAGGTTATACAAATAAGCAAAGTTATGAAATAATTTTCTAGTATTATATGCTTAAGCAATGTACAGCATATAGGGACCATTGTTAGTGTATCATCTGTGCATGCACAGTTCTGTACTCAGAGGATATGACCTACATAACTTTATAAACCCTACAGGACAAAGGTAACACAAAGCATATAAAGAAAAGAGCACGAATCATCGGAAATCAAGCATCAATAGAGCCTCAAACCAGCTTAAAGCACTACCATACAACTCATGCCTATCAATAACTAAAGTAATGGCAGCAAACACAATCCCTAATGTGCAATGGGGTAAAACCTCTGCCAATAGATAGGTAATGGTGGTGACAAAAATATTCCAAAAGCTCCAAATACGCTGTTCTAATATGGAAGTCACTGTCACTAAACATTATACTACACAAAAGGCAAGAGGAGATAATTCAAAAATTGTGTATAAGCTCCAACCTGTCAACGACTAAAGAGGTTGCACGGCCTGACGCAAAAGATGTGAGGACCTGGCACAAGCAAGTAGAAAATTGTGAATGAATAGTTATATATTTATATATAGTCTCAAATAAATAGGAAAAACAAGTAATGCAGGAATTGTTAGATAAATGTGATCAAAATAATTTTCATTTAAATCAGAATAGCAGGATAGACACGGGAGCTCACAGCATTTTTGGCCAAAAATAATGCAGGAACTTGGTATTTTTCAAACATAATCTCTGCAGCTCTGTCAAACATGTCATAAGTCAACACTCCGTAATTAGCATAAAAAGTAACCAATAAAAAGTCAGCTGCAGAAAAAAATAAAGTATAATCAACGAGGAATGAAGACTATGATGACATTGCAGTAATAATACCAACAGAAAATTTGTACAATTTAATTTTATTTTGTTTTTTGAATTCAAAATTTGATCTCACATTTTTGTAATAAGTGCAATAGTTTGTGGGAATGGTCTATTAAGAGCTTAAGGCATTTTAGGACACAGAAAGTGAGAGGAAGAGGGGAGGAAATATCCACTTTAATTGATGCACCTTTTCAAATTTATCCAACCATCAACTCATAAAAATTCAAACTAAAATCAAGATGACTAAGTACACCTTAAAGTGATTCATAGTTGACCAAAGAATCCTTCCTCTTCTTTGTTCTTATCTCATGTCCCTTCAAACAGCATAGAATCTATAAATGGTTTTCCATCCACGAGAAATCCCAACTATCAAAGCAAGAGGGAAATATATTTGGTGCCTTTCCTTTGATAACTATTGGTATAATGGCATCAGAAATTTACACCTAATTGTGAAAGCCACTCAGTATGATCACGATATTAAACAATTCATAAAGAATTAAATAATGCATGTATCGTCCTTGAGTAAGCCAAATTTAGATGTATTCAAAAGCAACACCTTCAATATGCTCAAAGCTCCTCCATCATAATTGTGACCATCTCAGTAGGAATTCCTTTAAATTTTGACTTGCAATAGCCCATGAGATTTCAACAAATTAAAGATTCCACAGATACTATAGCAACAGATCATCAGTATGGTCCCATTTTAAACATATGAAGGGCTCATAGGAAATGCATCATGAGTAGCTTCCCAGGCAAATCATACCACTAAATGGGCTCTAAATTCTAAGTATCCCTCACTAGAATCAGGCAATTGGTATTCTATATAGTTTTGTGCAAAAATTACTGCCATGAGAAAGAATCACTTAATCTCACTGTCACCCCCGTCACCTGCAACTATTATTCAATGCAAATTGCTCCAAACAGAAAGAAGCAAGTTCAGTTGCAAATACGATAAAGTTGTCGTGTAATTTACTGTCCATAAGCCAATTGACCAAAAACTCAAATTGTTCTGCTAAATTTTTCCCATCTTATTGTGTTTTTTAGGACCTATCATCGGGGAGGACGATTGCCAGTGCTAAAGAACGTGACGGACTTTATTATTTTGATGAGAGTAAAGTGCTCTATCCCTAGAGATAGTGATATTTTGTTATGGCTCATCCAAACTTTCAGTACCTAAAACGTGTTTTCCCATCTATATTTATGAATAAACGGTCTTTTGATATTCAGTGTGAAATATGTGAGTTTGCAAAACATCACCGAACATCTTTCCCAACCTCTACATACAAACCATCCAAACCATTCATCATGATATATAGTGACTTATGGGGTCCTTCAC
>CAIGRF010105796.1:0-13494 GCA_903798235.1 Fraxinus ornus | reverse complement strand
TGGGTGATTTTCTCCAATCCCATGAAATAATTCATCAAAGCTCTTGCGTCGACTCCCCACAACAAAATGGGGTTGCCGAACGTAAAAATAGACACCTTCTCGAAGTTGCTAGGGCGTTGACGTTCACTTCTAATGTGCCAAAACTGTTCTGGGGGATGCAATTCTGACATCCACCTTTCTAATCAACAGGATGTCAAGTCGAATCTTAAACTTTGAGTCTCCTCTCCAAACACTTCAATCAGTTTTTCCTACCTGCTGTCTCAACTCCAACCTTCCCTTACAAGTGTTTGGATGTACTGCCTTTGTTCATATTCATCGCAGGGGTAAACTTGATCCTCGAGCTGTTAAATGTGTTTTACTCGGTTACTCTCCTACTAAAAAAGGCTACAAGTGCTATGATCCCTCCACAAAACGACTCTTTGTCAGTATTGACGTCACCTTCTTCGAAACAACCTCGTATTTCAAACAAACCTCTATTCAGGGGGAGACACTACATGAAGATCGGTTCTTTGAATTTGACCTCCATCCTCTTGATCCTACATCTACCAACAATCCCATACCACCATCTAATATGCCATTAACAGAGGAAAACTTGCAGTTAGGGAGAGATGTAGCAAACCAAAGTAATAAAGAGATATTGGTTTACTCATGGAAGCTAAAATCAAAGTACAAAGAAACCATCACAGCCGAGGCACCAAAAGAGTCCGAACCGATGATAGCTCCACATGAAGCTTCAGACATTCCTAACTTACTCATTGCTCTCAGGAAACCTACTCGGTCATGTACTCTCCATCCTATTTCTAAATTCATGTCTTATAATGCTTTATCTACTGGATTTCGTGCTTTTACATCTCATCTTAACAGCACAAAGACCCCGAGAAATGTTGAAGAAACCCCTAAATGGAGGGAAGCCGTATTGGAGGAAATGAGGGCGCTGGAGAAAAATGAGACCTAGACGGTATCGGATCTACCAAAGGAAAAAAAATCGGTTGGGTGCAAATGGGTTTGCAATCTAAAATACAAAGCAAATGGGACAATAGAGAGGTACAAAGCTCGGTTGGTTGCAAAAGGATACACCCAAACATATGGCATCGACTACACAGAAACGTTTGCACTGATAGCAAAATTGAATACAGTTCAGGTTCTTCTGTCCTTAGCAGCCAATCTAGATTGGCCGTTACAACAACTCGACATTAAAAATGCTTTTTTGAACGGAGAGTTAGAGAAGAAGTTTTCATGACGTTACCACCAAGGTTCAACAGAGGTGATAAAGAAAACAAAGTGTGCAAACTCAAGAAATCTCTATATGGATTCAAATAGTCACCAAGACCATGGTTTGATAGATTCGCAAAAGTGCTAAAGAGTCAAGGATATCGACAAGGACAGTCGGATCATACTAAGTTTCACCAACATTTTAATGATGGAACTAAGACAATCTTAATTGTTTACGTTGATGATATCATTCTGACAGGAGACAATGTGGCAGAAACTGAAAGACTAAAGAAATGCCTCTCCACTGAATTCGAGTGAAGGATCTAGGACAAATACGATACTTCTTGGGAATGGAAGTGGCAAGATCAAAAAAGGGATCAGTGTCTCACAACGAAAGTATGTTATTGACCTCTTAATCAAAACTGGGATGCTAGGTTGTAAGCCGAGTGATACACTCGTCGAAGCAGGGAAAAGATCTAAAGAGGATGGAAAAGAGGTGAGATAGATGGATATCTAAGGCTAGTTGGAAAATTAATATACTTGTCACACACTAGACCAGATATTGCATTCGCAGTTAGCCGCGTGAGTCAACATATGCACTCACCAAAGGAAAGTCACCTAGAAGCAGTCTACAAGATACTACGATACCTTAAGGGATCCCCAAGAAATGTACTGTTTTTTAAAAGGGATGAAAGGAAGGAGATTGAAGTCTTCACAGATGTCGATTGGGCAGGTTCAATAGAAGACAGAAGATCAACTACTGGTTATTGTACCTATGTGTGGGGAAATCTTGTAACTTGGAGAAGTAAAAAACAAAATGTGATTGCCAGAAGTAGTGCTGAGGCAGAGTTCAGAGCAGTAGCACAAGGAATATGTGAAGGGCTGTGGTTGAAAAAACTTTTGGAAGAATTGCATGCTGAAGCAGAGTTCCCCGTCAAAATTTACTGTGATAACAAAGCAGGAATCAATATCTCTCTTAATCCAGTTCAACATGATCGTACCAAGCATATAGACGTTGACATGCATTTCATAAGAGAAAGAGTTGAGGAAGGAACCATTTGCATTAGTAAAAAACAAAATGTGGTTGCCAGAAGTAGTGCTGAGGCAGAGTTCAGAGCAGTAGCACAAGGAATATGTGAAGGGCTGTGGTTGAAAAAACTTTTGGAAGAATTGCATGTTGAAGCAGAGTTCCCTATCAAAATTTACTGTGATAACAAGGCAGCAATCAACATCTCTCTTAATCCAGTTCATCATGATCGTACTAAGCATATAGAGGTTGACAGGCATTTCATAAAAGAAAAAGTTGAGGAAGGAACCATTTGCATGACTTATGTTCCCACACAAGAGCAAGTTGCTGATATTTTTACCAAGGGGCTACCTCGACCAAGCTTCAATGATTTCATATGCAAGTTGGACATGATTAACATCTACGATCCAACTAGAGGGGGAGCGTGGAAATCGGATCCTATCAAATAAGGATAGGAGCCAAATTGATTCTGATTTGATTATGGGATTTGTACATTCCAAAATTAGTATGGTGTAAATAAGTATTGATTTCTTTCTTACTTTAGGAGATGAGTTTTATTTCCATTTATTTCTCATTCATGTAAATTATATATTGTACCAATTTCCATTGAATAAACAAGTTGGAATTAATCACAATTCCTCTTTCTACAGCCACAAGCCAAGGGAAGTAATTAAACAACTGTACAAAAGATAAATAAAGAGAAAAGTGCAATAGTTTTCAGTGGAAACAAGCCTCCAGGATTTTATGAAAACATGAGCGCTCAAATTCTAATTGCTGAAAAAACTCAAAGAAGCTGATCTTACAAAAACTACACAAGCTTTCTATAGTATAAAGATCAATGATGTCCTGATATGACAATAGACAAAATGTCCCTTGATGATGTTCACAAAAGACTATTACTTGTACTCGCTAGTGAAGATAGATTTTTTAGCGAATTCAGGTCATAATCAAAATCAAGAGCTGGATTGTGGCAGTAGGCATGCGAAGAGCCTTATGAGGCCTCGTAACTTTCCTGCCTGAGTTATTACTTGTTATCAAGTATCAACTATTCATGATTAATAGGATGGCCCCAATTCTTCCAATCCTTCTTTCTGTTTCATCTTCCTCGGTCCTTCAACCTGCATAGTATTCTAAATTGGCATGGCAAGTAGCTCCTCCATTTTTCATTTGTTAGACTACGTATCTTGGTGCATTCCTTCAGAAAAGCAACTCCAAAACCTTAAGAAACAATATCATCTTACCAAAAAGTAATTCAGCTATCATCCTTCTTGATGTCCATATAGTCAAATTGCTAGACCATCCAAACATTCCTCCCAAAATATCAAATAGCATTACACTGTTATATGCAAAGATAATGTAGTTCCAGACCATAGCCACTAATAATGATACTAATACCATCAATATAAGCAAGTAGCAACATAAATCAATTACAATGACTGGAAGAAAGCTCTTTTGAACTTCTGTCAACATTTGGATGGCAATCCTCTCACCGGAGCTAATGTAAGTTAATGTTCACCATTAACAGTAAGGATTCCATGTTTCCCACTGGGCGAAAATAAAGCTACAAATGAGAAGTTTTAGTGCAGTTATTTATCTTCAAAAGCATGCATATTACAGTATCTAAGGTTTCTCCGGGTGGTTCCACCTGTTTTTTCTCATCACTTTTGCCTTTAGTAACTTCTCAAATGTGTAACCAAACAATTATACCATAACAGTCGTCACACTTTCCCATGACAAATTGGAGGTTTATCCCAATCAATGACGTGAATTATCTTGCAGTTGTTTTCTGAACATTTAATCTCAAAACTTTTATCGAACATGTTACATTCCATAGATCTTAAAAAGAGATGCTAGTGAAATCACTCAGTTACGAAGTTTCATCAAAATATTCCTCAATGCTGGTTTAGGACTCCAAAACAATAAGAGATAAACTCAATTCAAGGTTTCATCGTAGACCAGTTTACTTGACATAGAATGCAATGAACAAGAATAAAACTTAGAAGACAGGAGGATAGAGAGGGAGAAAGAGAGAAGAAATGGGAGATAAAATATAGGAATTAGCCCTCTTTATACACAGTTTCAAGTAACCTAATTTAAAGCAGAAAACAACAAAAAAAAATAATATAAAATATTATAAAACCCTAATTATTTATCCCTACTATCTTAAAAGAGACAACTCACTTTTACTGTTCATTTGTGTGAAACTTTTTTTATCCCATTTTATCCATATCCATTCTCCACTATTCATCCAAGCTTCAAGGGTAATATAGACTTCCTCCTACCCATACCCACAATTGTTAACTTTGAATCTCTACTTGCTTCTTGGAAGAGAAAAAAGGAGGAAACGACAACTTCTTTCACAAGCTCCCTGCTTCAGACCGACATCAATTTCATCTTCGCTAGCAGGTTAACGGAGGTTACAATTCAATACTAAATCGTATATTTTGCGATTTTCGAATTCCCCACCGCAAGCATAAGTAGATCGTGAGAAACAATGATGGAAAGTTTGATATCTTTGGTATACAGACTACAGAGAACTTGCACTGTACTCAGAGATAATGGAGAAGATAACGAGTTGCCTACTCTTTGGAATGCGATGCCATCTATAACCGTCATCAGTGGTTTGAGAATTCCGTTAATTTGTTAGTTAGTTTCTATAATTCGATCTAAGTTTACAGTTTAGTTTCACTTGTATCATCGGTCCTGTAGCATAAGATATTGAAACAGTTGTTCAGTGTGATATTAAGGGTTTGTTTGAGCCCATTCTTTAGAAAAATAAATTTATGTGCAAGAAATTATGATTCCAATCAGAAGATGATGGCATAATAAGATGAAGTTCTTACTTTTCACTTCCACACGTTCTCCATTCGGAAACAAAATACTTAAGAGCTGATTCATTAGTAATGAAAAGAAATTCATGGACACTACTTCCATCTTTAATTTTTTGAATTAATTCATGTATAATAAAAATAAGATTTAGGTGTTGAAGCATGTTACTTAACATTCTTAAGCATTAACAATTAATGAACATTTAAATAACCACTATTGGGTCTGAATCTCTTGACTTTGCAAAAACGACCCAGGACAAAAACTCTAACCGCGCATCGCGCCTTTTTCCTCCTCTCCACGCACCGCAGAGAGGACCCATCCTCCCCGCGCACGTCTCCGCGCAGCGCAGAGACCCTCCCACTTGGGCGGAGAACCAAGATACTGCGTAGATCTCGCTTCGCACAGTACTACACCGCACAGATGCTTTTTCCGGGCAACATCTTTTGTCTATTATATTTTACACGCACAGATAACAGCATATAAAGACTTCATTCATTCATCAGCATGGTTGAAAACTTCTTTAAATTATTCAGATTTTCTCTACTACTATGTGTTTTTTCATTCATGTAATATCATTTTTGTAGGAATCTAAAAACATTATAAATTATAGGGAATATGAGAATCTGAATAAACTCCAACGCATGTAAATCGCAACTCTTCAACACATACACGGGTTGTATTATCCCAACAAAAGTGATCGATAGAATTTCTAGTGAGAAGGTAGGTGAAACTCAACAAAAGTGGACTACTTATGACCTTGAATTTTATGCACGTGTTCAAGCTCTAAAAGATTGTAAACGCTACTTGGTTCAAAGAGAGTTTGTTTTATTCACTGATCATCAAACTTTAAAGTTCATCAACTCTCAAAATATAATGAACTGCATGCAGGCACGGTGGATTACATTTCTACATAAGTTCACATTTTCTATCAAGTATAAGTGTGGCCAACATAACTTAAGAAGCACCGACACGGACACGAGTGTCCGTCACAATACGTGTCCGACACGCCGACACGCAATTTTTTAAAAAAGTTCCGACACGATACGTTGTCGACACGTTGATTATAATTTTTTTTGTTATTTTAATTTTATATTTTAAAGTAACAATTTTTTATACTTATTGAATCATATATATATAATGAAGAAGTGTGAAAGTTGAATTCAAACAACTATTATAAAGACTTTTCCAACCACTCCCCTGTCCATTTGAATTTTTTATTGATAAAAAAATGACAGACTTTTCCCAGCCACTCCCGTCCTTTTTTTCCTTTCCCCACACGTTTCCACTCTTCCTCCTCTCTTTTCTCTTTCATCTCTTTCTAGAATGCTCGCAGAATCTCTTTCTTCTACCTTTTCTCCGCCGGCTGCCCTCTGCTTCTCAGTTCAACTAGCAGCCTAGCAGCCAACCTAATTTTTTCAGGCACAACTATGGAGAAGAATGGATGGTTTCCGCCGACTGCCCTCTTTTTCTGTCCTTTTTTCTGCCTTCTCGTTTTCTCTAACAGCCACCTAAAACCCCGACACGCTGCAAGCGACTCCGACATGCGTCGGCGACGTGTCGGAGGCGTATCGGTGTCCGATACGTATCGGACACCGATACGTTGTCGCCGGCAGCGTGTCGATGCTTCTGAGATAACAACTGATGCATTGAGTAGATGTACCTGCTTATGTGCCACGATTCGCTCAGTACTTATTGGCTTTGATTGCTTGAAGGAATCTTTTACAGGAGATGATGATTTCAAGTTAGTTAGGAACTAATGTAGTGATACAAGGGCAACGGTGATTTTCGTGTTCAAGATGAATTTCTATTCAAAAGCAATCAACTTTGTATTCTTCGTACCTCGCTACGAGAATATTTAATTCAAAAACTATGTGCTAGAGGACTCTATGGCCACGTTGGGCGAGATAAAACATGGGATTAGTGTAGGTAAGTGTTTGATTTGAACAGCAACAACGAACAAAATGTTTTGCCGATTGATTTTTTCCTTCTAATTGCTATTGCCTTCTTATTTCTTATGGGTGTTCGAATTTGGTTTAAGGGCTGATGGTTTTGTGGTTTTGTGGTGGCTAAAGGTTGGCTTGGGTTTTGGAGGATGAGGGGGTGGATGTTGTTGGGATGTTGGTTTGGATGAAGGTGAACATGTGAAGGGAAAATATTGTGGCTGCTGCAGTAACATGTATGAACGGCATGCATGAGTAATAATTAGGTAAGAGTTGAGTGCCAAGTTCTGATATCAAATTGACGTAAAACACAATGAACAAGAACGAAACTTTGAAGAAAGGAAGAGAAAGAGAGAAGACACGAGAGAGAATATAGAGAAATTAGAGAGAGAAAGTATGAGCTTTTTTAATAATCAAGTATACAATGCATACGCCCTCTTTATATAAGATTTCAAGTAACCTAATTTAAGTAAGAAAAAAATTAAGGAAATAATATAAAATACTATAGAACTTACAAAATAAAACACTAATTACATTTCCTAAAATAAGAGTCTAAATTGAAAAGTATTCCACGTAATATATCTATTAGGATTCCCATTATTACTTACACAGAACATGAGACTGTTTCTTCATTAAGCACTCAAATTTCCTTAAGCCTACCTTGTGGTACATCTGGTTCATCCAGTATAATAAAACTTCTCTGCTGGCCCTCGGAATCTTCCACACAGATAGCTACAAGTTTCTGCTACCGAAGAACCTGAGCAGCTTGCAACAACTCAACCATGCATCTAACGTCTACCATTTCTACAGCTTCTACTTGCTGTCTTCCAACTATGCAGCTTGCTAGACTATGGCAAAGCATGGAAACTAGTTGAATCAAGCAGAAACAAGATTGTTTCCTCTCAGATACCAGCTTTGGCACTGGAGATGAAACAGATTAATGAAGAGAAGGTGCAACAGTTCGAAGAGAAATGCGCTTCTAGGATTTTAGGAAGACCAAGAGAGCTCAAAATGTCATAGTTTACCAAGAATTGAAGTAGACAGAAGTACAAAATGATAATAAACTAATTATAGGGATAAAAAAAAAGTCACCCTAGCTCCTGTTTGGGCTCCATTTTATTCCAAAATGCATTTTTCTCTTCCTTTGTTTCAACTACACATTCTCCAATAAAATAATATTACATATAAACCCAATTTTTTTAACCACACATTTTCCATAAAATCACTATTCCAAAATACATTTTTTTCCCAAAAACTATTTTTAATGGAGCCCAAACAAGGGCCTAATATGGTTGAAAAAATAAACTTGATGCTCGTAACTGTGCTACTATTACTTGGGGGCTATAATAAAAGTAAAATGAACTAGTTGCAACCCTTTTGTATAAAAAATTCGAATAACGAATCAAAAAGAAAATCAAGATCCGAAGACTAGCGAGCCAATAAGGATTAAGGAGCCTTACTAGACCTATTTTTTTGTCTCACATCTTCTGCACTAAACATTTACTCTAGTTTTGAATCGTGACATTACTTTTGTTTCACATTCGCAACTTACCCACTCCAATATCAGAGATTAAGGAATCTAGTTTTAAACATCTCATCTCCAAGCCAAATATTATTCTGGAAACTCTTCACTGTCACGTCTCATAAATTACCAACTAAGTAGATTCTCCTACCCACCTCTTCAGAGGACTTTTCACATAATTCTTGAGTGTTTTAAATAACCATGTGTAATGGATGTTATATTTGTTTCCTGCAATGTCCCCAATGAATCTTGGTTCAACATCGGACTGCAAGTGTTTCTAAAGTGACTTGTGTTAAAGATATTGACCATAACTGCCAAAGGATGGCAAACTGGAAAGATGAGTTACCGGTGGACAAATTAACAAGATGCAGTAACAATTGTAATATTTAAAACAAACAATCATCTAAGAACAACTGCATAGACTCACACTCTGAGTCCTTATTACATCTAAATTTTGTATTAGACGGGAGCCAGGAAACATAGATTTCAAGAAAAAACATGTAACTATGCAGACCACAGGATTACAAGTCATATAAACCACTAAAGTACTTCCGACTTTTAGCTTACTTTTCTCTCTGTTGTTGGGTATTAGAACATGGCTCAGCAAGTAGCATGGGATGCTCTTTTGGATCAATTAACAGGCATTTCCTACAATTTAAAACATTGCAATTATGAAGAGACATGTCAAATATTGAAAATGCATAAACTTGTAAACAGAGAACTGCAGGGCTTCAACACCCGAACAAAGCTACCGTAAGAGCTGAAATGCTGGAAATCATGAAGATTTGAGAGGTTACCAAAAGAATTACCTCAATGCATGGTCCCATATGCTTTCAACCATATCCCAGTCTACAACTATTCCATCCTTGATGGGTGACAGCACCTGATATTACAGTGTGCTCTATGATCAGCACACAAGAACAAAAAGCAATGACCAAATCTTTAAAGAACGTGTGCTACAAAACAAACTAACCTCCATGTGATCACGGCGGAATCCCAAGTCTTGAGATCCTACATAAAATTTGTGCTTACCCTTGGATTTGGTATCTGGGGTAGATTCTGAATACTTATCAGCAATATCAGGATCATCAACTTCCATTTGGTCAATTGATCCAACAACCTAATCCGAGACATATACAAGAATAGAAAGATAAAGTAAATAGTAAATGCAATAAAAAATTAAAATCTAGAGTAAATAATAAAAAGATTTAGAGTAACACGTTACATGTGGAAGCTAGAAATGATGCTTAAATCTAGAGTAAATAATAAAAAGATTTAGAGTAACANAATGCAAATAACATTGGTGACATTTTAAGGCTGTGAAATTTGTATTCAGCTAATATGAAAATTGGTGAGGCCAAAGAATTTAAGTGTATTCTTGCACCTTGCACGAACTCGAAGATGCACATACTCACTCACCCCAGATTTTGGAAGAAGAGGCTTTATAGAAACTGATTATTATGCATAAGCTTTACTGCATGTTTGATAAGTTTTTATATTAAAATTTGACCTGTTGTAAGCTGTGGGTCCTACAGAATGTGTGGATGATAAGTGGGTAGTAGTTGTGAGTCCTACGAAATATGTAAATAAAAAGTATATTTGACCGGAAGTTGATTAAATAATAATCACTTCGATACATGCTTGACCTGAACTGTGGGTTTTATTTTGAGGTAAAAATAATACAGCTGTTTTGGGGTTTGCTGTAACCGCTACAGGTTATTTGAGACCGTGTGCACCGGAAATTGACTTAAATGTCCCATTAACTTCATTCTTGGCTTTCAGTGATTGCTAATGTTACCTAGCTGTTATAGAATCTGCGTTTTTGTGTCAACTTTGGCTTTGATGAAATTTTTTTATTCTCCCTAACAAGTTCCCATCATCAAGGAAGAAAATATTGAATGAATGCTCAAGTAAATAACACTTTGTTGTCTTAGTTATTACACTTGATATTTATAAAAAGCATTGCAAGTTGGAAACTTATTTGTATGTGATCTGCATCGAGCTCTCGTTATTTACCTGAACATGATACTTAATAATTCTAAACTACCTGCTTGATTATCTAAGCAAAGCTACATCGACATTCATGGAGCATATCTCTAGAAACTTCATTGTTTTATTTCTCTCGTATACTCATTGTTAAAGCAGTTTTTATGTTTTTTTATTGAATGCTGTCATTATTTATTTGTGGTTGGTTCTTTAGTGAGAAAATATCCAGAAGGCTTTATACTTTAGTTTTCAAAGATCTTTTTTTTTTTTCACATTTTAATAGAGTGATTGTGTATCTTACCTGTAAGTTTAGAAGTTATCTGGATCATAGTCGTCAGTGGTGCTTTCCTAGGAGCACCCTCACCTATATTTTGATTATTTGTAAACTTGATAATGCTGTAGACAGAAAAAGAGATGAAAATAGAAATGTGTGAAGAACTTGAAATTTGATCTCAAAGAGAAAGGTAAAAGAGGTTGGTGATATTGCCTAGGGGTAGTTGGCAATTATCATCTGAATGATTTGCTTTAGCTCCCCCTAGGAATAAGTAGTTTCTTTTTGGCTTATGGCGGTATTCGTTATTATGCCTTAAATACGCTTGGCCTGAAGCCGTTAATTCTCTTGACTTTATTTGTAAATACATTGCTTATGCAATTTTTCATAGTTCAAATTCTTCAATGCATGTACTTCTTGCTGGTTAGGTGATTAGCATTTACTAAAGCCCCGCTTGAGCCCCATTTTTCACATAAAATGAGTTTTGTAATAGTAATTTTTTGGAGAAGGTGTGGTTAAAAATTAGGAAAAGTTTTAGATTTACGTGTAAATTATTTTATTGGGAGAATGTGTGGTTGAAAATGAGTTTGGAGAAAAATGAATTTTGAAAAATGGGGGCCAAACAAGGGCTCAGGGAAAAGAAATATTACAAAGTCTAGGAAATAAATAAGCATGTTGGCATGAATCAATCCAAAAAAAATAAAAAAAAATTACAGTCTTAGAAATAAAGAAGCATGTAAACATGAATCAGTCAAAACTTCACAGATACGAATTACATCCCCTGCCCCCACATCCTTTGTTGTGAACTGAATAAAAGAAGTAAATTCCATAGATATGAAATTTTATGGGCATTTTTCAAATTACTGGTTTTGAGTGTTATGAGGGGACCGATTTTAAGTGATTTTAGTAGAGATTTTAAAACAATTCAAGTTATACTTAGGAGATTATTGTCCACCGGTTCCAAAGTTTTTTACAAGAATAAAATTATATATATGCCCTTTAGTGAAATTTTTAATTTATAATTTAGTGTATGAAATATTTTTACTCATAAGTGATATTTTGTTTAGAAGTATTTTTACTTATAAGCAACTTTTACAATTATAGGTTAATTTTGGACTCATTTTTACACATAAATGAATTTTTTTTTTACTTATAAGTAAATTTTTGTCTTATTAGTAGTATTTTTACTTTATAAACAATTTTTTACACAAAAGTGGTTTTATAACTTATAAGTAAAATTTCTACCTATAAAATAATTTTTTAGCTTATAAATAGTTTTTTTAATTAATGTATCTTAAATTACAAGTTAGTTTTGAACAAAATATGTTGGTTTGAAATAATTATTTATAGAAGATAAAATTAAAAGAGAATCTAAGAAACAGCCAAAACCTACCGATTTGGTGGGTTGAACGAAACAGTCAGAATCATACTATATTGATTTTAAGTGGTTTTAAACCATCCAAAAAAAAACAAGAAAGCACCAATTTTCCCAACCCCGTCATAAACGGTGTCACCCAAAATCGGTCAAAAAAATCCCAAGCAGGCCTTAAGGGAACCTCTCACAAATCTTTTGGAATCCCAGTCTCTTCGGTTCAAATTGTACTGTCTTATGACCGCTCTACCCTGGATGGAAGACTTTGAAGCTATTTACTTGCAGAGCCAAGCTATTTTCTAAGATTTCCAATTTCTAAACCACCTGTACTTTTACTTCTTGCAAGAAATCACTAGCTACAATTAACTTTTTGAACATCCTTGCCCTGCAGAAAGTCTCTCTTAAGTTTCTGAAAAATAGCTATAAATTTACCTGGCATCCTAAACTTAGATATGGAAAACAGAAAAAAAAAATTGAGAAAACCGATTGGATATGAGATAATCTTCCCTTTGGAGGAGACCAAAACTCACTAGGGAAGCCTAGATATTGCAAAGGCAACTAAAATCAGGGAAAAGAAATTCAGCTGCCATTCAACATCCGTGTTACTGTAGCTCAATGCTCACTCACTCATCTTCCTTCAAGTTCAAAATTTTCAACTACATTCAAAGTGTAAATTCTCCACCTACTTCAAACAACTAATCTAATTTGGGCAATGGCCCGTTTCCTTTTTTAAGATTAATGCTTTTCTTAATCATCGAGCACTCAAACACAAAACAGATGAAAAAACTCCAGGATCACTCCAGAAAACCACAATGCACTACTACAACCAAAATAAAAAGTGAAAATTACAAAAATAGAGAAAGTTGCTAAAATAATTAGTAGGCTCACAGATGGAAAAACAGCTTTCGGCGCATCTTCACCGGCATAACCAGCTTTGCAAGTATTCGAACCCAAGTCTACCACTACAGCCGAAACTTCGTCTGTGGTAAAAAAAAAAAAAGAAAAAGAAAAAAGACGGCGAAATTATAACCAAAATATGTATACATGTATATATATAGTATGTATAGGAGATTCTGCAAGAGATACTGACCTCCCCCGTACATAATTGTGGGTTTTTCTGCTCCTCCGTTGTTTGGCCTGTGTAAATCATGCAACGGGAATTCAGTTGGGGGTTTTTGAAGGTTTATAGGCCACCGGACGAATTTATTGCAGAAGGGTTTTTTCCACTTGTGGAAGCCCAAAAAAGCCCTACTTAAAAATTGGGGAAAAAATAAAAAATAAGGTGTTTGAAGTTTACAATTCAAAAATCAGGTTTTTAATTTAAAAATTCAAAAA
>CAIGRF010105723.1:10441-22786 GCA_903798235.1 Fraxinus ornus | reverse complement strand
CTACAGTAAATCAATTCTCATTTTTCAACCACACATTTTTCAATAAAATAATATTTTACATCACATCAATACTTTTTTCTTCTTTTTCAACCACACATTTCCCATCATATCACTATTCAAAATCAATTTTTCATCCAAAAAATCTAAACCAAACAAGCTCTTAATTGTTTTTTATGTACATTGCTGATAATTCATTATAAAATTCAATTTGTATGCCATTTGTAACTTGGTTCATTTGGTCAAGATTGAAGAGATATGAAAGGGCTTTGAACAACACTCAATGCCATTGGGTTTTGTACAGGATATAAACAATTATGGAATGGAAATGCAATTTGTCAGTGTCCTTCCTAATATGGAATAGAACTTGATTGGAAAAATTATATTGCTGCAGAATGCATACGGATATAACTTAAACATGTAAAACTATAACTAGTAACTCAAAATCCCTAATGGAGAAGTTATTAATAGTTAGAGACGTATTGTGGAAGATGTCCATTCTGAATCTGATATGCAAGAGACTGCTCTTTACTAAAAGCCATTCTTTGTGCTGTGGACAAGTAATAAGTTGCACTTTGTGTAGCAGCAGATGAACATTGACTTACTAGTGTAAAATAAGGATGTTGCGACTCCCTTTTAAGTATTTCCATTTTCGTTTGTTTTAACACAACTCTTTTTCTCATATCAGACTGATGGATCTGAGTGTGACAATGAATTATATCACGTTTTTGTTAGTTGCAATCTTAGATCAAAATAGGGAAGTTCCGACTGGGGTCTCAAGCCTGTTATTTCTGTCTCCCTAGGTCCCTAACCTAGGAAACGGTTGGACCATCAAGTAAAAATGTTATTATTCAGGGGGTACGAAAGGGTACACTGGTCTTTTTAAATAACAAATAGAATTTTTAATGGTGAAAAGGAACCCCAGGTTCCAAAAATGAAAGGTTTGGGACCCCATCATCAAAAGTTTCAAAGGTTAGGGACAACCCCATCTGGAATATTCCAATCAAAATATTGTGCCATGCTTCAGTTAAATTTGATTCAGTCAGTAGTTAGGTTTTGTTAAGGGGTTCATAATGTGTATTGATTCTATCTTTACTAGGTGATGTCATTGATTGTGCTTGACTACCATCAAAATCACTCAATTTCATATATGTTTGCAGTTTCCAATTAGGTGAAATTATTATTTATGAAATCAAATATTTGTTTGGCTCCAGTTCTCGTTTAAAATTATATATGTAGTAATAGATGTTAAGAAAACCGAACGTGTGCTGTAAATTCCTTTTCTGGGCCATTGATGTTATTTTGTGCTTGTTTGGGAAACATGAAAATTTCCTTATAATTTAATGGTCAAAATCAAACATTAATTTTAATCACAGGTCCACAACCCGCTTATCCACCGCTACTTCTATCACATTATAATTTAAGCAACTTATAATTTATCCTAAAAAAGCACTCTATTTGGTATATAAAAGTTCAGAATTGGCTCCTTTTCACATTTACTTGTAAAAGAAAATTTGGACTTCCAGTTGTATTCATATTTTCCTCGAAAAGTATTTTGGTCACCATTGCAGTTTACCTGTCTTGAAGTTATATTAGATATAAAACATGTCTCTGCAACATCACAGCATTCAAAAGAATTTGTTTATATTTTCCTCTTGCTACAAAGATTGTTGAGATATATTGAATTTTACATGGTTCAACAGCTGAGCTTTTCGTGAATGGAGAGATAGTTCAAAGATCACCTGAGAGACAGAGGAGAGTGGAGCCTGTGCCTCAGAGAGCCCAAGACAGACCAAGGTACAACGACCGAACTCGTTATGTGAGGCGCCGTGATAATAATACAAGGTGAAAAGTGAACAGTTTTATTCATGAACCTAATTGTACGATATTTCGATGAATGACTTGTCATCAATGGATCATATGTTGATCTCATGTTGATATTATATTGTTACTGGATAGTTATGGACTTGTAGGACTAGAATGCTCGAGTCGGTTTGCTACTCTTGGAATCATTAGTTTATAGATCTCAAACTTTCTTGGTGCATGTCTACTTTTTATCATCTACTAATTAATATATGGTTCTGAGATGAACTTTTTGAAGTTGATCTGGAAAAGCATGGTGGCTAAGACTTGCGTGAGTAGAGTTAGAGATGAAAGTTGAGTACAAACCTCATAAAGAAAAGGGATTGCAAGGAGTCGACTATAATGGGGTAATTTATTTCACAGCTTGTAACACTGAAGTCATTGTCCATACTGTATTTTGAAATTTGTTCTCACTTGTAGTCTCCTCGTGCCTTGTCCAGTCCAACCTATTACTAAGCACGTACTTGACTATTTATTGTATCCTTTCATAATTTTACACTGGATGGGGATAACTCATGGTGGAGAATCATGGCCAAATTCCCTGAACCTCAACTCGACATACTATGTGCCTGATGTCCTCAATAGGTTACAAATTTACCACTGTTACATTAATCCATTTAATTAAAACTGCAAAGTCATGTTTTTAAGGTTTGTGAATCGCATGGAGCCCCATCTTTCTTTTACTTGAAAAGACAAATTAATATACAATACTATATAGGAATTGCTGCTGCTTCCATTCAGAAGATTTTTTTATGCAAACGAGGGCCATATGTGTAATCAAATTCTAGAAGCCAAAATCTGTAGAATAAGACAAAGGGCTGTTTGGTTTTTTATCACCAGAGTGACCCCAAAAAAAGTCACGAGAAAAAGTATCCAACAGCATGCTTAAATTAAGCAGGCAAAAGGGATAATCCATTTTCTTGATTTGGGAATCAATGGTCTTTGGCAGGTTCTTCACTTCATGCCAAACACTAGCATACAAAAAGAAGGGGATGATATTTGTTATATGCTAGATTTATAGGTATATATCGAATAGTGAAAAAATAGGGTTGAATGTACTGCATGTCATTAAATTTTGATCGAAGTTATATCTTGATAACTCATCTACGATTTACATGCAAATTTGGTCGCTTACATTCAATTTGATACAATTTGATCATTCAATTTGAATTTCCTTGCAAATATGGTCATTATGTCCACCATCCCCGTCAGTTAAACTAACGAAATATGATTAAATATAAATATTGGTTTGGATGGAAAGAATTTTTATTTTTATTTTTTTAAAAAAAAACACTTCAAAGTTCAATATATTTATTCATAATATCTAGTTTTGGCTTTAAAGAAAACAAGAACCCATATTTGAATCAAGCCATATTAAGCCCCTGTTTGGTTCAGAACAGGGTTCACAACATTTTAACCACTCATTTCATCAACTTTTTATCAAAATTTACTAAAAATTCGATTATAATTTATACCAAACAGGGCTTAATTAAGATAACAAGATGTTTAAGATATTTATTTGTTTTCTTGTGTAATTTTATAATTACGTCCAACATTATATACTATATAGAGTGTTCGTAGGATTAGTATACTAATACCTAGACAAAACAATATCTCTCGATGCTTCCTCCAAAAAGTAAAAGAATTACATGTTTTTTTACCCATTACTTTTTGGTCAATTTCAAGACTTGGGGTATATGATTTCTATGCTATAAGACTTGACCAAATTATAGTTTAGAACTATATTGGAAGAGAGTAATCTATGAGTATATGGTCACTAGGAGAATATTTCTCTATGCTTAAAAAAGTTCAATTTGTACAAAAGTAAATCTAAAATTAATATTTTTTTTATTACTCAAGTTAAACGTAAGAAAGTTACTTACTTTGACAATATAATGAGAATCACATTTTAAAATAAGTAACTTCGTTTATTTAAATTCAGAGAATTGAAAGTAAACTATCCAAATATGTTTGAAAATGAAGATTAGGGTGTTAATTTTTTGTAGGTTTAGATATATTTACATTTTATTTCGAAACATCAAACTACTATTTCTAATGTCCCGTTGGATGAAGATTAAAATTAAATTTTAGTAAATTTTGATATGTGTGGTTGAAAGGTTGTTGGTACAATAAAATATGTGATTAAAATTAATCATTTATTTTAATTTAAAATTAAAATTAAAATCCAATTTAATTCAAATTTAGGCTAAATATATCTACAAACAAGTGATAGTGAACTACCGAAACAAGGACTATAAAAAATTAGATCAAAGAGAGACAATTTCTTGCTAATTATTTTACAATAACTGTGTGCTTAAAAGTAAGGCTAAATATATTCACACTACGTTTTCTTATAAGTGCACCACATTTTAATTGCAAAAATTGTTTATTACCTTTAGTCCTTATCACACTTGTGTCCCTAAGTTTTTTTCATTGTATTTTTATCATGAATCTTTCATTAATTAGTATATATTGTCTTTNAAGGTTGTTGGTACAATAAAATATGTGATTAATTTTAATTTTAATTTAAAATTAAAATTAAAATCCAATTTAATTCAAATTTAGGCTAAATACATCTACAAACAAGTGATAGTGAACTACCAAAACAAGGACTATAAAAAATTAGATTAAAGAGAGACAATTTCTTGCTAATTATTCTACAATAACTGTGTGCTTAAAAGTAAATCAAATTTAAGTTACTTTTTCAAACATTGCATTAAACCCAAAAAATTCTAAGCCTACATTTCAAGCAGCTTTATTATTCCTATACCTATGCCGATTGTATATCACGCGCCACCTCAAGGGCGTATACAAATGCAATTATAGTTAACTAAATTACAAAACGTTTAATCATAATTTGCACCTATAAACACTAACACTAATCTCAATCATAGCCGTTTTTTACGTCCTACCGCCTTATTATTATGTACACGCATCTCTTTACAAATCAAATAAAATAAAAAATTAAATTAGAATTCCGATAACGAAACGTTATGTTGACACTCATCAGGTGACGATGACCATAACGGTGATGACGGATTCTTTAACTTGTGAAAGTACTCCATAATATCAATTTCGCGTTTAACTAAGTCGTGTTTTACTCCAATCTCATCTTGTAATGGTAGAAACGGAGGCCGTACAACTTCCTTTAGTAAATCCCACCTCAAGCCGTGAAAGAACTCGTGTTCTTTAATCTCGCAGGCGCCTCTCCGATACCCGAGGCGGCGCGTGGGGTCCTTTTCCAACAACTTTCGAATCAAGTCCGTTAACGGATTTGGCTTGCCGAAGAATTCCGGCCGGCTTAATAGTATTTTCTGAAATGTTTCTTTTCTGTTCTTACCCTTAAATGGAGTCGTTCCATATAGCATTTCATAGCAAAGCACACCAAGAGCCCACCAATCGACGGCAAATTCATGGCCGTCACCACGTATAATCTCCGGTGCGACGTACTCCTCTGTGCCCACAAAGGAATTCGACCGCTCATTCGCCGAAAAATCATCTGGGTTTCTCCGGCTAACTGGCGACACGCGGGCACTTTTCACCTTCTTCAACCCTGTCTTCTTGTTGAATGCATGCTTTCCTCTTTTCGAAATAATGAAGCGCGTGAGTTTTCCGGCGAGATGAGGGTACTTTAAATTTGCTGGTGAATGTTCCTCCGGATCGGAGTAAAAGTGTAGATTATCTGGTTTTCTTTGGACAAGGTTTCTCGACAGGTCGAAATCCGTTAATGTGACGTGGCCGGATTGTTGTACGAGGATGTTTTCCGGCTTCAAATCCCGGTAAACAATGTCTTGTCCATGGAGGTGCTCCAAAGCACAAATGATTTCCGCTAAATAAAAACGGATGACATCCGAAGAGAATACACGATCATTTTGGCGGTGCCGGAGCACGTTGAGGTCTCCACCGGGGCAAAACGGGATAGCCCAGCAAATGATTTCATGATTTTCAAAAGATCCAATGAGGTATGGCAGAAAAGGGTGGTTGTGAAAGCGGCTGAGGACCGAGATTTCGTGGCGAGCGCGGCGGTCAGCATGACGGAGGGAGGATTTCTCCACCACCTTGAGGGCGAAGGGGCGGTGGGCAAAGGGGTCGTTTGACTTGTGATGGACGAGGAATACTGTGCCCATAGCACCTTTGCCTAGTACTTTGATGGCTCGTAGGTTGTCCAAATCTAACAACTCCGGCGCCGGCGGAGCTGTATTGATGGTCATTGCAATTTTCGAGAGACAAGACAAGGAGAGAATGTTAGCATGTAGATATGTTTTTGATAGGAAGGAGGTATGTATATATATACACACACACAAACACACATGCAATGGCACACGAGGTGATCATAGAGAGAAGGGCATGTTTGGTTATGCTTGAATATAAGTAAAAGTTACTTAAGAGTCATTTCTGGCGGATAGAATTAAAACAAGAGGGGCACACGTGTAGGTGTTTAAAGGAACTTTCTAGAAAGAGACAAAACGTGGGTTGTCTTATTATCGATGAAAATTGCATTGTTGATCCTTGATATGTTGACTCAATATTGTTTTACATTAGCAAGTTAGTTCGTAAGTTTTTAATATAGTTGCACAATCAATTTTTTATTAAATCGTCATATGACACGTTAAGACGTTAAAAACCGACCTTAGGAATTTTGGTTTTGTAACAAAATTATTTTATGTTTAAATTGAAATAAATCATATTTTTATGAAAATCACGCTATGTAAATTTGGACAGTCACCCTTGTTTGAGCTCCATTAAAAATGTATTTTTAAATATTAATATTTTGGATAATATGTGGTCAATAAATAAGAAAATATTTTGAGTTTTTGTGTAATGTAGTTGAAAAAAGAAAAGGGAAAAATGTATTTTTTAGATAGTGGAGCCCAAACATGGGCTAAATGTCATTAAAAATTACTATAGTGAAAGTTGGAGATTAACTTTCTTCTTTTTAAAGATTTAGGACTAACTTGCTCCTTGAGAAATAGATTGGTGGAAATTGCGAAATTATTCCTTAAATTGAGGTTTATGCTCTAATATGAAATTCTACTCATGAATATATTAACTTTATTTTATTTTATTTTATTTTATTGGATCGGATGTCTTGTATTATTGAAGATGTATTTAAAGCTTGCACATGGGTGGCACCCGTGTCAAGAAAAAAAAACTATTATTTGAATTTATACTCATTTAGTCGACTTTCTTTAGAAAATGAAATTACACTTTATTATTATTATTATTTGGGACTTGACAAGATTGAATATAGAGAGATAGAATGATCGTGTCATATTTGAATTAAGCAAGTTCAAACAGAAACTGAATACACCTTGTATTGTTATATCAAACTACGCTACCATTCCAAAGACATTGTGGAACGGTCCGTCGCTCCAAGAAGTCCTACTCACGACACGATCGATATCGAACTCGGTGATTATGATCCTGTCATGATCTGAATTTACTAAGATTTAAAGTTGAAGGTAGGGATGTGAAAATGTAGTTTTATTTTTATGATGGCAATTTGATTACCTTAGCGGCTACTCAAATTTTATTCTTACTTGGAGAGGTAGAGATGGAACTCATCATTTAAAATCCCCCACCCCTATCATTTACCAAGCATATAAAACACTTCATACTTCTAGGCTCTTTGTGTTCTATGTCACCAATGGTGGGTATCTTTATGCCCTGTTTGGTGGCCATTTTTTTGGGAAAAATATTGTTTTAAATAGTGGTTTTTTTGGGAGAATATACAATAAAAAGTAGGAAAAAAATTGGGTTTACGTGTAAAAAAATTTTTTATTTTTTTTTAAGAAGGGAACACAAACATGATATATATGCTACTTATTCAGTCAAGTGGACTATATGGTAACAAAAAAATTGTTAGAAAATAAAAAAGCAAGTAATAAAAACTTGTGATAAAAGATGTCACTTGTGCATCGAAATGATACATATCAAATGTCATAGTATGGAAGAATTATGTGATCTCATGGTTCGTTTAATGAAGCATATGAAAGGTCAAAAGCTACTTCTAGAATTAAGAAGTTGCTTTTGAACAATGTTTAAATAATTTAATGAAAGTATTTTGTCGGATTAAAAGAGTTTTAAAAAGAAGGTGGACTAAGATTTTACTTTTTCAAAAAATCATTTTACAAGAAGGGAGAAGTATTGTCAATCGGACCCTCAATGCAATTGAAGATAAAAAGAATTTATTCAAAGTGTTAGTGCACATACATGTAAGAAAAAGGACTCTTTACAGATGTTGGCATCTCCCAAAGTTAAAAAATTATTCCTTTTTAAAAGTATACTAGATTTAAAAATCCCATAATTTCTAACTTTATGTAGCAAGAAATATTGAAAACTAATTTAAATTAGGTAATCTTTTGAGGCTCTTTTCAACATAATTGCCCCATTTTGTGTTCTTAATTCCTAATAATTCTTTTCAAGCTTCACATTACGTGTTCTTGTCCGCCATCATTTGGTACGAAAAAATGCAACCTTCCACCAAAGAATGTTCAAAGTGAATGGCAAGATAGAATTAGTATATATGTATAGGGCAAATTCCTCCAAGTCCTCAACCTTTCATAAGTGTTAGCCATGTCGTTAACTTTTCATTTCTAGCACTCGTGTCGCGACACTGTGTGTGAGGTATTCCCACGCGAGGGGAAAAAGTCTATTTCAAGCTAACTGAAAGGGTAAAAATGTCCAAGAAACTACAACATTAAAACGTAAATTTGAACGGTCAATGCTTGAACTTTGGAATGATAATTATATTAACGCCACATTTTTTTTACAAATGTTAAAAGGTTAGGAACATGAAAGTTACAAATGGAAGATTAGAGACATAAATGCTATACTTATGATAGGTTGATGACTTCTTGAAGAATTTATCCATACACACACACACACCACTCATTGTCAAGGTTGGGAACTTTTGTGACTTATTGGGCAAAAAGTTTTGTATACTTTGATGATGCCTTGTCGGCCATATTAACCCTTGAAAAGCAATTAGATTGATTGATTTGAAATTAAGTATAATTAAATTTGAAGGTGACTTTATTACTTCTTCACTTAAGTTATAATCCGATGTGCCAAATGCATCCTTATAGCATACTTCTCTGCAGTGAATTGATATGGAATGATGAAGAAGAAAAAGTATGTAAATTATTTGTCCATTGCCTTAACCAATTCAATACACGACACATTCTTGAGAGCATGTACTACGCGCAATATTCGATAGAGGAAGACTAATTGAATATATACTAGAATCAATAATTTATAAAAGCTCGGATAATATATCTTTTTTCAAAATATGCAATTTACCTTATCGAATAAACCGTCTAATGTTGAACTACATAAAAAGTTACATCAAGTTTCTGTACACAATTTATCACTAACTATAAGGCTATGTTTGATTCACCCTTTTTTTTTTATGAAAAATGAAAAATAAATTTCAACTTCCACTTTTTGCATGTTTGATACCTTTTTTTTGTTCCAGGCAATTTGTTTTCTTGGTTTTGGCTCTCACGTGCCACTTTCCTTGATTTATGGGAAAAAATGGTGGGAATTGGTTTTCTAGTTTTTCCAAGAAAGTGGCACATGAGAGTGCAAAGGGGGAAAACAAATTGCCTAGAAAAAAAGGGCTATCAAACACTCCAAAAGTAGTTGGAATTCTTTTTCCACTTTCCATAGAAAATAATGGTGAATCAAACGGACCCTAAATATCAAGCTCGAATATTCCAGTTTTTTTTCTAATTGGAAAAATTCTATCAACTCTGGTAAAAAAAGAAAATTTACTCTTTAATGGACAATTTTCATACAAAACAAAGTCAAACGAATAGTATTCGATATGTTAATTTTTTAAATTTTTTTTGGGGCAATTGGAACAAATTCTAAACCCAATTGTAGAAAAAATTACCACTTTCATGGAAGATTTTCATAAAAAAACAAAGTCAAACGGATATCAAATTTTCAACATTTTTCAGATGGAAAATTATACCAATCAAATACAATTAATTATAATATCCAGTAAAACAATTTCTATACAATTCAATTCCCTACAATTCATTTTATTTCCACCCATTTTCCACATTTCCAATTAAACGGACCCTAAGATACATAATAATAAATAGAATGACTTTCGAAAAACAAATAAAACAAATATATTAAGACGGTCAAATTTGACAACAATATTCAGCTCCATAATTCATCCCAATTATTATGAAATAATTAATTCATGTTGATAAACTATGGCTTCAAGTGCCTCATAAATAAACGAATATGAGAAAGATATAGAAGATATATATTTAGTCAAAATACAATAAAAAATTCATCCAAAGCATCAATAATTGTTGCATTTTAAGATAAGCATTTGATCAAAATAAATAATTGAAGATAATGGAACCCATTTTCTTTTAAATTATTGTACAAAATAATAATTTGGACACATTGAGAAAAAAAAATTAATTGATTATTATAAAATCATTAAGAAAAAAATGTTATGATTTTATAATAGCTTTCTTTGACTTATAATTTGTAAGGACGCCCTCAATAATTGTCATTGTAAATTGTAATTTCATTGAATATTAGAGGTTTAGTTTAAACATTTTCTTGTCTTTTTTCTTTCTTTTGTCGCTATTTCAATATATTTATTATTATTCATTTATCTTTTATTGTAATGAAAGACAGACTCAAGATTGTTGCAAAATATTTAATTTAGTTAAAATTTGCAGTTGTAGTATTAATGTATGTACTTGAATAGTAAAAATGATTCACAAAGTTCATTCTAAATTATTGAGAAACTATTGTTCATTTACTTTTAACTAGAGAGGGTAGACATATAAAGTGACTCGTGTGAATCGGCCACAAAGGCTCATGACTATTCTTCGAAGGCCTAGTTAATTTTATCAAGATATGCAGCCTTGATAGAATCACAAGGCTCGAAATCCTAATTCAGAACGATAAGAGATATTTTTTGAACGTGATGAACTGGACTTTATGAGCGGCAAATTGTACTATATGAACCAACTCATGTCACTTTATGCTGCTAATCGAAATGGATTAATTCTAAAACAACAATTATTAAATGCAATTGATCATAATGTTTAGTGATCATACCATCATAAGGCTCCTCCGATAATCAGGCGGAAAATGGTGAATTTCTGCAGCCATTTTCACACAACTTTAGTATAAATAATCAACATGAAGTCCAATGAAAATGCAAGAAGAAAAGGCTGCATGTTTTTCTCTCTTTTAACTTTTTTTATCCTGTACAAGTTTTTTTCTTCCTCAATTATGCCACATTATTTACACACTGAATACTTTCCATAGCTTATATGATGAGTCACTTGTTTGGCAAAACTTAAAAAGTTAAGATCGAACTCAACATTTCATTTAATCTATAAATTTTATGAAATTCATATTTTTTTTTTATCAATTTTTCAATTACATACGGGTGTAAGGAGGCCCAGACATATCCCTAAGTCCAATTAATTTTGTAAATGATTTTTTTAATGAAAAATTCTTTTTTCTAATGAGTTTTTCTTTAATATAACAGTCCAATATAACTTTTTTTTTTGTCCCCTAGCTCAGCTCATGACTACACATTAAATTAAATTTTATTAAAATATGCTAAGTTTTTTATAAAAAAAACTTCGTCAAACAACCATTGGGACAACTTCAATTAGAGTCTAAATACGAAGTTCGACATTTAAATCTTAGTTTTGTTAAAATTTCGATCGACCATCTAGTGTTGGTCCTATGATTTTCGGGGTTTGAGGCGAATTTCATAAATTAGGTTTCCAAAAATTGTAGTATGACTGCAAAATCTATAAGTGTATTCACTATTAAGAAATAAATTATTAACTTGTTAACTTAAAACTCAACACTAAAAACAATCCGATCGAGTGCGAAATCGACATATAAGCCCATTTTTAAACAAATAAATTTGATACTACACTTATGATGAACCAGCTGAGTAGAAATCACTGCAACACGAGTTTGAGAAATCGTAACCTAAGCCGCTTGTCCCATTTTGTTGCATTTGAAATGGGCATAATTTACAGATGAAATAAAATTTTCACAATGAAAAAAGAGGTAATTACAGCCTCACAGGTTTTTAAATTACCATTTTCAAAAATATAGAATCAACTTTATAATTTCATAAATCAGGTTTTTATTAATAATTTTTGAATTAATTTTTATTTAAATCAATCTGCACAAAATCAAACCCTATTTTTTGTTTTCATTCTCTCTCTCTCTCTCTCTCTACCCCCATACCGATCGACCAATTCTCTCCCCTCTCTCTCTATCCCTGCCGTCACCACCGCCTCTCTTCTCCCTCAAATTATCGGACCACCACACTACGATGTCGCGACTGTAGCGATTCATGAACGATAGACACGCGTGGCAGCGACGCATCTTGAGCAAAGCTGCAGATCGGAGCTGTAGAACGATAGCCACGCGTGGCAGCGGCGCATCTTGCCATTTTATCTATGGGTTTTTTTT
>CAIGRF010105636.1:22208-37564 GCA_903798235.1 Fraxinus ornus | reverse complement strand
GCTCTTGAACTTAGTGATGCAGTCTAATGCACGTTTGAAATCACTTTCTTCCAATGCAATTGTGAATCTACAGTAACCGGGAATCCCAGTCCACGCAGCACTGTTAATGCATAAACCAGTACTCAGGAGCATGGCTTCCCTGATATTTGAATCATCAAGCTTGATTTCTTGAGTACTGGCGCCATTATTGATCTTAACATTCTTCCCAAGATAAGCAGATGGTTTTGCTACAATTGACACTCCAGCTTCAGCTTCGAGCACCTCCCAACCACACTTTTCGAGTGTCTGTTGTGTACATACATCACAAGAATGTGCATTAGATGATGTCACGTAAGAAGAGGCGATGGAATCACAATATTGGAGCATTAATTATGTCATATGTCAGGGAGAAATAATTTGGCACCACAAGTTAAGATAAATAATTAGAAGAGCATGTTTAGCTAAGCTTAAAAAGTTTACTCGTAAGTAATTTACTTGTAAATAAAGAGGTAAGTTTTAAAGTAAATAACTTTTTTATTGGTCAAAATTGTTGAATAAATTATTTATTTTGACATTAAGAAAAGAGTTACTTTTAAAAAAGTAACTTTCTTTTGCTTAGAAGGTAAGTAAAAAGTAAGTTAAAACAAACATATTTGGAAACAAAAAGTCACTAAAAATGAACTCTTACTTTTTTTAAGCAAGCCAACGTGCTAACAGTTAAATCAAGGTCACAAGCAGTAAATAAAGATTTTCAATGTCAAGTAACAGAAACATGGATTTTTAAAATGAGCTTAAGACTAACGTGCCGTTGTTTTCAGTTATTTATCAATGCCCGATTGGAGATGATTACTGAATGCTCAAGTCCCAGCATAATAGGATATAAAAATATGGTTTTGATAAAAGAAAAAGAAGGATACAAGTCTCCAATTAAAAGCTAGTTTTTCTTAACAAAGAAATAGAGTTTCCAACGTGAATGAATTCCGTTTCTTAAATTCAAGACATACCTCTTTCAACTGTTTATATCTACCTCCCAGAAGTTCTTTCTTCTCTGCAATAGCATTCATTAAGTCCTCAGATTTCCCCTCTTGAAGATCCAATAATTTCTTCAGTGTGTATTTAATAGTACTGTGAGGTTTACTTAACCCTCCTAAGCCATGGAATGCGTCCACCAGAGAAGGCTGGTTTAGAAGAAGAAATCCAAATTTGATCCCGCCAGTAAGCATCTTAAAGAATAATCCCCCAAGCAGAGATGCACAAAAATCCGGGTTGTTAGAAGAAAGTTTCTCCAAAGTAGCACCTAGATCCCAGCCATCCTGGCCCTTGGAGTTGAATTCCACCCCCGAGAATGAGGTATCTAGTACAACCCTTGCCCCAAACTTCGCACATATGGTCAATAAAGTCTTCATCTCTTCGTTGCTGTAAACCAAACCGGTTGGACTGACAGTTGGACCAGAAATGTAGACCCACGGTTTATGGATATTTCCCAACGAACTTGCAAGTGTTTTCTCTGTCAACTTAAATCCGACTTCTGGATTGGTTTGGACGTTGAGAATCTTTGCTTTTAAAAATTTTGCAGCAGACAAATAATTCCCATTTGAACCAGTTGGGAAGCAAAAAGTCCCCCCCTCTTGAATACAACAGAGTACCAACTTATTGAACAATGCCACCGGACAGTCTGCATATATGAGTTCCGTATTGCCATTAGACACAAGCCCATAACTACTGTGAATCAATTGTTTGATCCCGCTCGTGACATCAGTTTCGGACTCCGCAATATTCTGCCTTGCAAAACTCTCGAATATGGCAGCCTTAACTGGTGTTGTTATGGGCAAAAAGCTTTGGTCTACATCCATATGAATCAGGGAATATTCATTGGTTTCATTAATTGATAACTCAGCATGATCCAGGACTGAGATGGCAGAACTAGAAAAACCAATCGCCTCACTAGTTTTTGCCTTCTCATCTACTCTCTGATGACAAGAACAAAGAATCAAGCAATCCATAAGATATCCAGAAAAGGTTTTATAGAACCTTTTTTTTTTTTTTTTTTTTGCATAAATCCAAATTTTCATTATAAGAGTGGTATACCATACATGCAAGGAGCATAGAAAGCAAAGGTCATGAAAAATTTAATGAATATCAATTCATCTGCAAAAACCTGCATCTTGTTTTATTGGAAACTTAAGATGCTTGATCAACAGTATTTGTGAACTCTCAGCTATATGAACACAAGAAACAAATTTTGCATAAAGGACCATGATTCAGCAATTTGCAAAGCTCCTAGCCAGAAGGAACTATAGACGTGGAAATCCAAAATTTAAAGACAATTATACTGAAATGTGATATAGTCTTCCATTATTTATTTCCACTTAATCTCTAGATTGACCCATGTTTCTCCCTTTTAACCGAAACTGAATGCCAAATACACTGATGATATTCTTTACCATCAGGATGGAAAAGCTCATTTGTTTAGTACTGTCACAAACAAAATTTTATATGCTCTACCCTGCCATGATCTCCCAATGGCTGAATAAATAATGAAATGTGCATCTTATTGCATTGGCAAACATATGAATAATAAGTGTGTGTGATTTTAAAACATACAAACCTGTGAAGGTGGATGTCGATCAGCAAGCTGAAAAGCTAGAAGCTCGTGGAAAAGACAACCATAGTAATACTGACTGATTATTGCAGTATTTCCTTGTAAAAGTTCCACAGTCTTAGACAGTGCTTTAAACATTGTTGCCTCTTCTGATATAACAAAAGCTACTTCCAAATCTGAATAAACCTGGACAGAGAAAATGGTAACAGGCATTGGATAAGCATACAAGTTAAGAACTAAATATTTCAATTGAACTGGTACATCTTTTGAACATTTCAATGACTAGTGAATAGCAAATATCACTGATAGAGACAAAATAAATCCTGTTAAAAGATGCTTAGAAGAAAAATACCTGATTTTTCAGTAAGCCACAAACAATTGCTGCATGTGAGGGAAGAGGAGTTCCAGCGAGATATTTAAGGACTCCATTAGAATTAGGGAGGCTTGATAGCTCGAAATGATCTGATATATCTAAAAACAAACGACATCCAATCTCTTTGGTGGTATCCAAAAGATGCTCAAATGCTGCGCTAGTGACAGACTCAAATTGAGCTATCCCAGATACCACCACCTGTGGCTTCAGCTTCTTAATCAACTCTACCATCAAATCTGATTGGCGTGGGGCTTCGATAACAGTGATATCTTCCTCTAAAGTTTTTGCAGCTTCTGTCCTCTGCAAAGGAAGACAAATATAAAACATATAAAAAGAAGAATTTGCACTAGGAAACACCCAGAATTGAAACGGAATTTTCGACATTCTTGCCATAGAACATATTTCATATTAAAATGATGAAATTTCATACAATGCTGACATCAGGAATATATGGTGGATTTCAGTATGAACGTCAATCTATCCATTTCGAACACTGCAGCAAGCAAAATGGACGGGATCATGTCTGACTCAATGCAAAGTATGTTTCCCCCCAAAATGGACCTAGGGTGCATTCCCCAACGTTAACATTATCAGTAATAAGGTTTCACATAACGCATAATCTCTTCTGAGTAGAGATTTTAAGTTCAAAATTTGAAAACAAAAGATTTTATGGAAAGGAGAAGGGAAAGGAAAGAATTCTTCACTGATGGAATCAGTTATTAAATTTCTGTAATGCACAATGCACGTCTGCATTACTAGATAAATCTTCATCAACCTTTTACTTTTGTCATGGAGAAAATTGTCGTCAACCTCCTCCTCAGAGGAGAGTGCAATTTGCTGCCTTTTTTTTCCTATTTTATTTTAGTTTCTACTAAATAATGTTTTTGTTTTATTTTTTGATCTGACTTTCAGATGCTGCCACACATCTTTATTCAGATGTAAGCAAACTCTCAGAAGTATAGAAGATGACTTCTTGATGTAACTTGTAAGCAATTATAAAATTGAGTAAAATGAAAAACAAAAGAAATAAGAGATTGCATATCCAAGCACCGTACCTCAATGCTTAGTGATGTTAACCATTGCCTAGGTAGATTCCGGGTCAACTGTTCATCAACAATGGCAAGTCGTGGTGATAACAAGCGTAGGGCACTCTCAATTGCTACAGCCCGTGAAGGGAATACAACAATGTTCTAGCCATAATGAAAAAATGGAGTATGAAATCAGATATGCTGATAAATAGAACTTAAAAATAGAGAACGCGATACATCTGATTAAATGCCAAAGTGGAGGGAATATTTATTTATTTTGGTGTGGTGAGTAGGTAGTCAATTCCAAAAGATGCATCAATGATAAAGCAGCTTGCATTGCATAGCAATGAGGTGGGCAGGCCCAACTCATTTAGTTTCATGTAGAATAGATCGGCCAGCTTAAGCCAACTTGAAGATCATTAAATAACAGCTGTATGTCAGAAAAATGATCAAAAAGCATCTTAAATACATTAGCCGTCGAGTTCCAGCCTTTCAACATAAGCATGCATTCATCAATCATTTTTCTAAGAAGCGACATGACCCATGTATTTGTGACTCTCTCCAACTCAAACCCCAACCAGAGAGTCCCTATGTCAGTCGACTCAGCCCCCTTCCCTCCCAGTAAAGTGATTTAGTTTAAGGATCTGAGGTTGCAACTATCGGATGTTCAACTTGATCTACATGACTGCAACACTCACTGCCACTACCTTGCAAGTTGAGACAGCTGAAGATATCCTTTTCCTCTCCTGATCACAGAAGTCAAAAAGGCACCAGGGTAGTAGATCTTCAAAAATTGGGAACGTTCATATCTATTTTTAAGTCGAGCCATTTTATTTTCACATTACAAAAATTTCAGAGTGCCAGACAATGGCAGGTAAAAGAATGTACCATCACTGGAAAAATTGGGTAACTATACTAATCAGATGTTTTGTTGACTATCAATTTTTTTTTCAAGCAACCTGTTCATTTTTAGCTGGCAGAATTTAGCATTTTCTCAGCTTTAAGCCAACCACGCGCACACAAATTATAGAGTTATTGCTATTCCTGGTAGATGCATGCCATGTAAATGAGTCTAAACTACCAGTTTCGGAGATGTTTCAATATACAGTTCAGAAAAAGCTATATAAATCTTGAACAAATAAAACGGCAACAATATATTTATGTAACTTGCATGACAAACGGCAACAATATATTTATGTAACTTGCATGACAGTAAAGGGAATATTATCCTACAACTAGATACAGTAGTTTCCTTACATCTGCAGTTAGAGGAATATGGTGATATGTTCTCATAAAGGCAGATACGAGACTGCGGAATCGTCTGCTTCCAGCAGGTTGTTCATAGGGGAAAAATGAAATCTCTTTTAAAACATTAGTGAGATAAGCTAGGAATGGAATCTTTTCATCAGCAACAGAATCATCTTCAAAGGACAAATCTAAGGAGCTGCTGATATCATGGAATCCATTTCCGAGAAATTCAAAAATCTTCTTTACCTGCCAGAGCAGTTATCGAGTATTATGCTCATTTTCCCGACTGAATGTTATCATCACACTCACGATATTCTATATGCACCTAAACATGCATTAATATATCGTACCTGGTTAGGTTGACGAAGTTGACAACTGTAGACCGATAGAGCATGAGAAATACGACCTCCAGCTTTGGCATAAGCCCACGCTGTTCGGGCACAAATTGGCTGGTCGCCAACAAGCCCCATGAAAAACTCAAAACGATGTCGACTGTTCTTTTCAATTTCAACTAAGGCTGAAATATCTGTGTCAGCGGCCTGTAACAAGAGCTATCTAAATGTCAGCACTTTTACAGATATAAATATTGTGCTGAAGTTACTGTAGCGACCTGAAGAATCTTAGTCTGCCAAAGCTTGTTAATACGGAGACCACGGCGCTCAAACAAACGTTCACATACAGCTTGTCCTGGGCGACCCCCCATATTAAAGATCATAATCCCCAAAGGTTTTATTACAGAAATTCCTTCTTCAACAGCCCGTGCGATGAGCCCCAAGCCGAACTGGTCCTCCACAAAGCCCTGGACATAATAAAAACAAATTAGAAAAATCAACTCTTCTGCTTCAGGAATAGACCTCATCCAGAGAATGCACATAAATAAGTACAGTTTGAACACATCTGTGGATAGCTCAGAGACAGTGTGTTTGGACACAGTAAAATCTTGAACTCAATCTGCTCGAGTAAAATGAAAAGGGCAATGTTTCTTAAATATGATAGTAACAACAGTTATATATAGAAAATAGCACATACACATAGAGTGCCTACAATGAAAAATTGAATGTGATATACCCATGAGAAGATGCATCTCTTTAAGATTAGACTGATCTTTCAATTTTCAGCTCCATCTAGACAAAACTTTCTTCATAGAAGAGGTACTTGTTTTGACCACAATTCAATTAATTGATTTGCTGGAATTTAGAATATTCAGGTTCTAAAATGCAATTGTTTCAAGTCAAAGCATATTAAAATTACTAATATAACTATCTCAAATAAATAAATAAATAAATCACTAATATAAACCATTTCAGTGCTGCGAACAAGAATAAATGTTAGTTACAAATGTCTAAATTTTCATTACAGAATCTAAATAAAAAAAGTCTGCAGTGTTTTAGTGCACCAGGACACATAAGAGATAATAGAAGGCCGCATCCTCTACTGGCTCTTACAGTATCCTATTACAAGTTAAAAGGAAACAGGTTTTATATTTGGGCAGGAAGCTTTTAAACGCTGACAATCTAAGTTGAGATTATACGCCAAATAGCAATAAAAGATCTGATTAATCAAATAACCTGGATAGCACAATAGTTGCTTAGAGAATGTAGGAATTCTTCGCTGGCATTTTCAGTAATCATTTTGGACATTGCATCGGGATTAGGGTTAAGAATCTGCGAGGAAATGGGAAAATCAGATGTGAGAAGATTCGGTCAAAAAAAAAGTTTGGATAACCTAAAATGCATTAAGAGCATTAGTCATGTAGAAATTATATTCATTAGCAAATATTTCACAAAATTGATGTAAATACCTGTGGTATGCATCCAACAATTCTTTCAAGTTCTATGTGATTATCTCTGCAGTAAGATAGCAGATCAGATTCATGAAACTCAACCCTGTCAAGTAGAGTTTTTTTCTCCCCATCATAAATTGGCTGGCCACTGTCGTCCAAAGCATTTAAATACAGATTTATCCATGAAATTTTTACTGCTCTTGGATTAATATCAAGCCCATAAACCTGCAAAGTTATATTTGGGAACATTTAGAGACCTCATTTGCCTAATTTCCAGTCTCCCAAAACCAAAGATCACACAAACAACTAGAAAGACTGAATTAATAAGACTACATTTGGAGCTTTAAGAAACCGAGAACCTTTAAGGGAGACCATTTTTCAGCAATTGCAATGGATATCCATCCATTGCCACAACCAAGTTCAGCAACTGTCTTTTCCTTGAAAATAGAATCTGGGTGCCTGTTGAGTCCCTCGTAAAAAGTGAAGGACCAGTCTTCTGGTATAAAGATGCTAGGTATGACCATCAGTGTCAGTTTCTTTCTCTTCTCAAAGCCTGAAACGAGCAATAGAATATGTCAATGCAGCAAATCATTAGTAACGCTTCGAGTTAACTTTTGCATACATAACAGAGAAGGTATCCTGCAGCTAAATAGCATGATTAATCAATGATCTCATTGCACAAAAGTAGTACTAAAGAAAAGCCATTGCTAGACAACTAAGCAGGTTTGCAGCAAAAAAATCATGATAAAAAATAATTGTGAATTAAAGAATCCCAAAGTCGTTGGATCTTAGGATTGCTTAGAATGAAAAAATGAGTTTTTGATTAGCTTTTATTCTTAAACTCAGCAGGAGTTTAGTGAAGATTCAAAGAATTCATTCTTTTTCTGGTGAATCAAATGAGCAATTCTAATTCTTAATTCTATAGGGCTGAATAAAAATTCAATTGACCATTTGATATAATTGCTATGATTAGTACGTGACTCGTTGGTTTATTGGGGTTAGGATTATAAAAGGACCAGCCCTATAGTATTAATTAATAACCAACTCATCGCTTCGTATTATCTGGATCTAAAGAATTAGTCGAGATATGATAAATCAGTCATATCTTTGTAGCAACTGTTTTTTTTTTTTTTGCATAAACTTTAATTAGAAGTTGTAAAACAAAATGAAAGAAGTAAACTTGTCTCTTGTAGTCGTCTTTGTGCGTGCATTTACTAAATAACCAATCAAACGAATTCATTGTAATAATATAGTTTTAGGTTCATTTCTCAGTAAACCAAATTCAATAATACAAATACGAATGGAACTTTTGAACGATTCCCCTCCCCTAACTCATATAATCAGGATTATGTCATTTGCGTGATTTTAAATTTGTTAGCAGGCTGAATAAATTGATCCTTCAAGAATCCTTTAACCATTATATTCATCTACATGAAATTCAAAACGACACTCTCGTTCTTTTGGTTATCGAAAATCCCATCTTCCGGTTTTTTCACTTTTTTGCTTAAACTTTTCCATAGCACCACCAAATTACTATTTAAACCATCAAACGCTCACTTACACATCCATTATCCACATATACGCAAATACATAATGTAACTACGGAAACAAGCATATAACTATACACATGTATAGAAATGGAGGGTGTACCTTCATATTGTTCAACGTAGATGTCCTGAATTTGGAAATGGTAAGTCTCAAGGCACTTCTCTGACGCTTCTTTGGTATCGAATCTCTTATGGAGCTCCGCCAAGAAGATCCGGGCATCTTTTCGAGTAATCGGGTTCTCCAGTCGCTCCAGGAGTGATCGGAGCGCACTGTACGCCGCGTCACCTGATTGTTGACACTGCTTCAAGAACTCCTCCATGGATCCACACAGTAGTAAGTACTTCACCGCACTCTCAAATCACTGGACAATTTATACCTATAGTGTGCCAATAATCGTGTTTATATACACGTAGAAAGAGATAAGTGAAAGAACAGAGGAAGAGCACTGGCCGTAGCGTGAGTGAGACTGTGAATATGTGATATATTCTAGATGTGCGTGCTAATAGCATGTTTGCTTATTCAGATATTTATGGTAAATTAAGCACTTTGGGTCAAAGTCGACAATTAATTTTAACCACACGTTTCACGGAACTCGCAACTTTTTAGTCATACATTTCAATGACTTTTATCAAAATTTACTAAATAATCTCTACCAAACAGGCACTAAGAAATCACTCCCTAAAAAAATTTCGAATGAGAAAGCTATTCTAGAAATCAATTTCCAAACACAACTTCCTTAATACGGTGTTCTCGAAAAAGCACAAGCAAAATCAGAAATACAATTTTTCAATCATAATTTTTTTATCTAAACCAAATATGACTTCGCCCTTGTTCGATTCTCATTATTTCAAAATTCATTTTTTAAATTAATTTTTAACCACACTTTTTTACGGTAAAATATTTTTTATTAAGTTCAAAATATTTTTTTTCCTACTTCTTAACTTTTAGATTATCTAAAAATTTACTATCACTACAAAACTCATTTTGATAATATGTCCCTGTTTGGCATTCATTTTATTTTTCTTTCTTCATTTCAATCACACATTTTTCAAATAAAATAATATTACACATTCATCACTTTTTCACCACATATTCTCCCATCAATTACTATTCCAAAATTTGTATTTAATGACATCAAATGGGAGCTTTGTAGTGTGTGCGGTTTGGACAGCGATTTCGGGTAGGTACATGAACTTTTCCTTCAACAAAAATACTACTCTTACAGTGCTTAGAGGACTGTAAAATCTCTAATTATTGTGGGGCCCACTAATATTAATTAGTGGGGCCCACACTAATTAGAGAGGATTGTACATTTTACAGCCCTCCTAATCACTGTTATTGTAGCAGTTCTCTTCCTTCGATGTATCTATTTTCATTTTCCACTAATATTAATTAGTGGAGTCCACACTAATTAGAGAGGACTGTACATTTTACGGCCCTCCTAATCACTGTTATTGTAGCAGTTCTCTTCCTTCAATGTATCTATTTTCATTTCCCGAGGTGACTAAATTTTCTAGGACAGAATAATATTCTGTCACATTTGGTGCTACGCTGTAAGTAATAAATTTATTATTAAATATAAATAAAACAATTTTATTTCTGCAACACTATAAATAATTATCACGTGTATTTCTAATCATTCTTTATAAATATATAACTTTGGTTCTCGTTGTAATACAAACAAATTTATTGACTTTTATTTTCTCTCTTTTCACAACACGTTTTCAGCACGATAACTTAATTGTACAAAATTTAGTGAAGGTGATAATTTTTTTAAAGATAATCATCTATAACGTGTATGAAAATTAGTTTAGTTTGGTAACGCGTGAATTTTATATATATATTATGCACGTCTCAATCACATTGAACATTATCGTGGAAATAATATATATCGTTTGCCTTTTCAATTCATGCCTATGCACATCTTTTTCAATTCTTTCTCAGTACATTTTCCGTTTCCCAAGATTCAAATGTTGACGTCCATAGTATGATAATTGAAATGACATAATATTTTTTTTTTATGTGCCCGGAAAGATTGTAATGGTATAATATCTTATGCGTCCATCGTTATTCCAAATTTAGTCTTATAGGAGGCTACTATTGTGCCAATTTTAATGTTTGTGGCTATTATTGGATATTCTTTATATCTTTAACTTTATCAAATGTTATTTATAAATTTTAAATTGATAATTTATCGTGTTATTGTTCATGAAGTTGCACAATATTATAATTAATATTTCTGAAGAATATTACTTGCTCCTGAATAGTATAAATTGCTCTTGAAAAAGAAATAGTATAATACAATGCGCTCCAAAAGTAGCACACGTTTTGAATAACATATTATTTTAAATTAGTGTTTATTTTTTAAGAAAAACACGTAACTCATGTCATGTTGATATTGACTACTTTGATGTTTAATCATATTTTTCGAAACTAATTGTATTTAATTTTACTTTATTGTGTAGTTAATCAAATGGTAAACATCACAAAACTTGATTTTGCTGCATTTGACATATTTGGTAAAAACTATTTGTCATGAGTACTCGATAATGATATTCATATCTCAAAAGGTTTAAGAAAGACAATAAAAGAAGGAAACAAATAGTTCCCGTGGGATCGTGCAAAAACACTCATCTTCCTTCGTTATCATATCACGATGAATTGAAATTGAATATCTCACTAAGAAAGATCCACGTGTTCTTTGGAAAAAATTAACTGAAATATTTGATCAACAGAAGACTGTAGTCCTCTTCAAAGCCCGCTACGAGTGGATGTACATTCGTTTGCAAGACTTCAAAATTGTTAGTGAGTACAATTCTAAACTGTTCAAAATTGACCTTGCGTGAAGAAAAAATCACTGATGAAGATATGTTGGAGAAAACTTTTTCCACCTTTCACGCTTTGAATGTGCTCCTGTAGCAGCAATATCGTGATTCGTGAGCGTTGTTTCAAAAGTTACACAGAATTCATATCTTGTTTGTGGCTGAACAAAATTATGAAATATTGAAGAAAAATCATGGACTTTGTCCAACTGGTTATATACCATTGTTTGAAACAAATACAATATCAAGATACGGGACGTGGACACGGATTTGGACACAGACGTGGACGTGGACGCATCTAGAATAAATTATGGACGAAATAATCAACAACAAGACATAATTTCAAAAGGCAGAAAGCAAATGAAAGTAGCACGTAAAAAACGAAGCATGAAGAAAGTTGCTTTAGATGTGTAATGAAAGGGCAATGTGTACGTACATGTCGTACGATAAAACACATTGTGGATCTCTACCAAAAATCAATCAAGGGAAAATGAAAAGTTGAGACAAATTTTATTGATTATGATGATCCAATTGATGTGACTCATTTGGATGTCTCTAATTTCTTTGTTGATCCAAATGAGAATATTGACCATTTGATTGAGGGTGGTATGATGGAAGATATATATTAGTTTACATTTTTTATATTTCCTTTCGTTTTAGAAATTCAATTTGAAATATGTTTTTACCTTTCGCAAAAAATTGAAACTTTATTATGCATCGTTAATTTCATAATATTGAATTATGTTTACTCTTTTAAATTTAGACTCAATTTTTTTAAAATATATCTGTTTTGGTTATAGATTCACGATGGATTGTCAAAATACTTGATTGAATGATAGTGCGACTACACATATTATTTTCAAGGCGAAAAATACTTTTTGGACTTAACATTAGCAGAAAATAATGTTAATATGATATCAGGTGTATCGAATATTGTTGAAAGCTCCGAAAGAGTTTGTATTATTTTACTAAATAATATAAAATTATATATTGAAGATGTACTTTATTCTAGTAAATCCAAAAGGAATTTGTTTAAACGGATATCACATTGAGACGATACAAAAAAAATAATGTTGAATATCTTTGCATATCTTCTTTTGCATCTAGTCAAAAACTATAAAAGAAAAATTGCATGCACCCCCATCTAGCATGTATTGTACGTTTTCAAAAATGATCGAATCAAATATTATCACGAACCAAAAGTTCGTTGTTCCAAAAAAAATTTATACTTTCGTATAATCGACTTGGACATTCCGAAACTATAATAATGCGTTCAATAATAAACAACTCGTATGGACATCCTTTAAAGAATCAGAAGATTCTTCTACCTAATGATTATCCATGTGTTGAATAATAAATAACTCACATGGACATCCTTTAAAGAACTAGAAGATTCTTTTACCTAATGATTATTCATGTGTGGCTTGCTCGCAAGGCAAGTTAGTCATTAGACTTTCGACTACAAATGTCAATATTGAATCTCCAACTTTCTTATAAAGGATTTACGAAGATATATGTGAATCAATATTCCCATCATGTTGACAATTTCGTTATTTTATGGTATTAATTGTTTCTTCTACAAGATGGTCGCATGTTTGCCTAATTTCCACAAAAAATGTAGTTTTTGCTAGACTACGTACTCAAATCATAAAATAATGAGTGCAACTCCTAATTACTCAATCAAGACTATTCGTCTTGACAATACTGGTAAATTTAGATCACAGACATTCGATGATTATTACATGTCAATTGGATTGTTATTGAACATTCGATTGCACATGTTCATACACAAAATGATTTAGTGGAGTCATTTATTTAGCGATGGCAATTAGCTAAGCTGAGCCGGCTCGGCCTATATACCCAGGAGCTCGTGCTCGTTTTGTAACGAGCCGGCTCGTTACAAAACTCCATTGGTTTACTATATCTTTTCTAAACCTTTTAAAAAAAAAAGATATACATTTTCTAAACATTTTTTTAAATATACATTTTCTAAAACTTTTTTTTCCTTTTTAAAATAATAATAAAAAAGATAAATCATCCTCCTTTATCCGGATTTGGGACCGTCTGCTTCAATAATTCAATTTCGAGTATGCGGAGTTAAAAATTGTACTCATACAACTTGTTACGTGTACAATTTTAAAAAAAAAAATATAAATGTATTATTTTTTTTTATGAATATGATTAAATTAAATATCACTTACTTGAAGACATGCAATTTCGGCATATTAATGCTTTCAAAATATTTTATTTCAGTCGGCTCCTTATCGATAACTACCTTACTTACACCAGCGTTGTCGAACGTAAATGAACGAATTTTACTCTCGCAAAGATTTTCTTTAGCAATATCCATGATAGTATTAAATATGTTGGTAGCGCTGTGAGGGTACTCAATAATTTTAAAAGTTATAATTTTTTATGCATACACTAAAGTGGGTCTATGTAGTTTACAGTTACAGCCATATAACTTCTTTTTTTAATCACTTCCCACATATCCAAAGTTAAACCTATAACACCCCCATATTTTTGTAAATCGACAATCAATTGTTTCTTTGAATTAATGAAATATTATATTATATCAAAACGAAAAGTATTTCGACTTACCCTAACGTACCTGAGTTGAAAATATTCTTTAACGTAGGAGACGAAATGTCAGTTGTGACAATGAACTTTACCATTCTCGTTCGAGCTTTATCCTCCGAATACATCCACGTAGAAAAATGGCGTAGTAGTGGCTCCGGTGCCTGAACTATCGGCGTAGTAGTGGCTCCGGTACCTGAACTACCAAATTGTAGTTGCGTTTGACCAGCTGAAAGAAGCCCATGTTTGACCACATATCTTTTGTAGTGATGGTTGAAGTGAGTGGTTCCAATGCCTTTTTGTCATGTCAATCGTTGTTGACAGTGTTTACATACGACTTTGGATTCTGGAACTCTATCGACCACACGACCAGTTTGAACCAATTTAAAATGGTCCAACATTTTGCCAGTTTTTTCCCATTTCTCTTCCCTCTTGTATCAGGAATATCCAATAGAGGTTCATCATCCTGTTCCGCCTCTAAAATATCAACGTCATCCAAATCAATTGGATTACTACTTCCATGAAGATCGAAATCTGGAATATTTTCTGGAATATGTAATTCATTTAGACCGACGAATTCATTCCGAAATTGACTTTGGGCCGTGACAGGTGATTCGTCTTCGACACCGAACAAGTTTTCAACAAATGAGTATGGATCCATTTGTGAATTGAAAATTTGTAATGAGATAATTGATATTGAACATATTTTTTAGATGTTTGTTTTCTTTTTCTTTATTTTTTCCCCATATTTTCAGTACAAAATCTTATTAATTATGACACAAAGTCAATGTTTATTTTTTTTAGACCAAGATTATGAAATGCACATTCTTTGTGTCATAATATCGTGGGGTGCAAAATTTACTTAACTAGAATTGCTAACCTAATTATACAGCTTGTATGAAAATATTTGTGAGCTCCAATTTTTCTTAAAAAAATATTTTGGAATAGTAAATTGATGGAGAATGTGTGCTTGAAAAATAAGAAAAAAATTTGAATTTGCATGTAATATTATTTTATCGAAAAATGTGTTGTTGAAAAGAAGAGAAAAAAAATTTATTTTAAAAATAGTAAGGATCAAACAAGGACTAGAACAACTTACCGTAAAAAAAATGACATTTATTCTAAGAAATAAACAAATGGGTAGGATTAGGATGCATTTATTAGACGAGCGAAACCCAATAACGACTATATTTTCAATTGGGAACAATACATTTCTAAGGTGTTTACTTTACACCTTTTCAAAAATACAAAAACAAGTTTGAAAATTCACAAATCAGGTTTTTTAAATTTTTAATTAATAATTAATGAATTATTAAGTCAATTTATTATTAAATATTTATTTCTAATTTAATATAATTACCCCACCTCACCTCCACCACCCCACCTCACCTCCACC
>CAIGRF010105636.1:4503-19287 GCA_903798235.1 Fraxinus ornus | reverse complement strand
TCTAGTTTTTTTTTTTTTTTTTTTTAAATTTATTTCCTCTTGAAAATAACCGTGTTTGTTTCGGTGACGTTGGTTTGGGTGTTATCATATTAAGTCCATGTCTAGAGTTTAGATTTGCTATCTAAATAAATGATTAATGCATCATTTACATTAAAGTGTCACCTAATTTTAAGCACAAGTGGCTGCGAGTCCCATTTTTTTAAAAACTCATTCTCAACCACATATTTTTCAATAGAATAATTTTACAGATAAATCGAGATTTTTTTTCTTATTTTTTAACTATATATTCTAAAAAAAAAAAATTCAAAAAAATATTTTTTTCTTACTTTTTAATTAAACAACTTTTCAATCACACATCTCATCAATTTTTATCAAAATGTACAAAAAAATTTGATTTTAATCTCTACCAAACAAGGGCTAAATATATTCGTACCCCAATTTTTTATAACCACAATACATTTTTAATTGTATGAAAGATTCATGACCTTTACATATTAAGCCTCCGTTTGACATCCATTTTTTTTTCTCTTTCTTCATTTCAATCACACATTCTATCAATAAAATAATATTACACATAAACCTAAAAATTCTTCTTACTTTTTAACCACACAATCTTCCATCAATCACTATTCAAAAATACATTTTTTTTGAATTAAATGAGTGTCAAACACCCCCTAAGTAACATTTATGTCGAAAATAATAATAATTTCATCACATTCTTATTCTCAAATTAATATAAATTATTCATGATTATGATTTCTCTAATAGGCAAAACAAACAATACTGCCATTATCTAAAATGACGTTACACGTAAATCTAAATTTTTTTCTTATTTTTTAACCCGCTATTATCTAAAAAATCATTATTTTAAAATATATTTATCCCCAAACTCTCATTTTGATGGAGCGGTTTGATTTTATTGAAAAAATAAAAGAAAATATTGTATTCTCTCACCGAAATGAAAGGATTCCGTAAAGGTCAGGGGGTGGATTTTGTATCATTTATTTACCCAGGAAAAAGTTCTTGGAAAGATGATAAGAGGAAAGGGACTAAGCGATCGGGGATTCTTTCTTCATTGGTATTACGCTAAAAATTGTGGGGAGAGGCAAAAAGGGAGTCATTTCCATCATCCCCCTTGGCACCAAGATATCTTGTGTAGCGGTGATTTCCAGTCAATTTCTTCATCAGCAATTTTGGAAAGTAGGTATTTGTTAGTGTAAAAACGGGCTTTATCTATCTGATTGTTGTGAATGAGTTAATTTCAAGTCAACTTCTTCTAATTTATTTATTTTTCTAGAATTGTTATTTTTTTATGGTAATCTTCCTCTAGCACAGTGATTACCCAATTGGCACCAATTTATTGCAGTGATTTTTACTCAACTTCTTCATCAACAAAATTGGAAGGTACCATCGGATTTTATTAGTGTAAAAATGGGCTTTATATGTTGAAATCGTACTCAATCTGATTGTTGTGAATGATTTAATTTTAACTCAACTTATTAGGTTTTTTTTTTTTCAAAATTTGTTGTTTCTTGATGGTAATCTTCCTCTAGCACTGTGATTTTTTCGAAAACATTTATCTTGAATTTTTGATGAGGTCGCATTTATGGTTCTCTCCTTGCCTTGAAAACTGGCCACCCCTAAAGTGTAATGAATATTCAGGAACAAAATCCAGTGAGAGCAGTTGCCCCCACTAGACCCAGGTGGCTCCACCACGGTGTAGGGGAATGTTTAATTCCACAATTTCAATTGTCGCTCTTTTGTGATACAGAGTTCTGCACTTGAAGGTGGAGAATGGAGATCCCTATTAACGGAAAAAGTGTGAATTGCATCCGCACTGATGCTGCTGTTACCACTGCTGCTATTGCTACATCAACAAGTGGGCTAAAACTTCCTATACTTGAGTTACCTGTCCATATAATAGTTGATATCCTTTCAAGACTTCCCTTGAAGGATATATTGCGCTGTAGGTGCGTTTGCAAGACGATCCTTAAACTACTCAAGGATCCCTATTTTGCCGAAGTGCATCTAGCTAGAGCTCTCACCACAACTAGCAATCTAATTATTCGAGAACATGGGAGCAAATGGGGATCTCTATATTTCTTTACATTTGATCTTGGTGAAGCCGGTTTGTCGTCATGCTGTGGTGCTGATTGGATGAGTCATTCTTATCTACGTCATCTACATCCATTAAGCAGGATAAATTTCGATTTCTCGTTTCGTGGCAGAAATCTTGCTTTTATTGGTTCATGTAACGGACTGCTTTGTTTGTACTATAATTCACAATCAAAGCCTTTCTACAGTATTTGCAATCCTATTCTTCAGGAATACACAGAGCTTCCTGATCTAGCTACATCAACGCCTAGTTATATTTACTCGAACCACTCGGCATTTGGCTTCTGTCCAAGAACGAAGCAGTATAAAGTCATTCGTTTCTTGTGTCCGACACCTGTTGATCCTCTTACCTCCATACAATCAAGCGGAATGGTGGCAGACATACATACGCTTGGTTCAGATTCATGGAGAAGGATTGAGAATCCTGTCTGGCTAAAACGGCAAGCATTTGATCCTTTTGTCAATGGGGCACTTCATTGGATAACTACCAGTGAAAAACCTTCTGAGCTTATAAGTTCATTTGACTTGGAGACAGAACAATTTAGGCTCCTCCCACCACCACCTCACTTCAGCCTGCACTATGTGAAAAATGTCTCTTGGATCAATATTGGGGTGCTAAGAGAATGCCTTTGTCTCTGCTATATTTATGAGGACGCTCAATTTGAGGCATGGGTAATGAAAAAATATGGAGTTAAAGAGTCTTGGACTAAAAAATTTAGCATTGACATGAAATTGCATTGTAACTTGCGAGTTGAGGATTTGCATCGACCCATTAAATTTCTGAGTAATGGGGATTTGTGCTTTTTATTTGCTTCAAATTCTCTAGTTTCTTTTAATCCTAAGAAAAAAACTTTCAGGGAATTGAAGAAAATGGGACCCTGGAGAACTGAAGTCACCGCACATGTTTTAAGCTTCATCTCCCTCAAGGATGCAGTGGGAGCAAAAAGGCGTAAATTGAATCACTTTAAACGAGGAAGAAAGATGTTCAATTTTGGGTTTAGTACTGACGGCGTCATGGAACAGTCTCTAAATTATTCATTATGGTGACCTTGTTTCTGCAAATGTGACTTGGATTATTACTAATGGCTTGCAGGGTCCCGCAATCCATCTTCCATTCTTCTATTGACATTGGCGTCATTCAAATCTCAGGTTTTGCTCTGTGTTCATTGCAGCTCTGGGTGGAGTAATGATATCTTTAGGAAACAGAATAATATGTGTTATCTTTAAGGATTTAAGGATATGTTAGATAAATATTCGGTGTGATCTTTTGGATTGGATATATAAACAGATCTTGAATGATTCATCTTTTTGGTGTGTCACCTTTATTTCTTTTGACTATATCCTGTTTGCCTTGCTTGATTTTTTAATTTTTTCCTAATTAGTTTGAAAGGAGATTAGGGGGATTCTTAGCAGTAGCCACAACCCGGTACTTAATCGGTTCAGATACCTAATGTCCTGGAGGTCATAACACTCGACTTAACTATGTAGAAAATGTGTATGAACAACCATGCACAAGTGCAAAACAGGCTTGGAAAAGGGTGCCCCACGGGCATTGTGCAGTGGTAAAGCAGGAATGTTCTCTACATATTATCGGAGGTTTGAATTCTCGCGACAGTTGTATATTGGAAGGCAATTGTCCTGTCGAGAGAAAGTTGTGCGCTTTGTTGTCCCTTTGGAAATTCTGTTTGTATGTCGTGAATGGAGGTTTAGAGAGAGAGGAACTGTGCAATGAATGTCCGGTTCAAGCGTGTATAAGGTTCAAGTGTGTAAGCAGTAATTGCATTCGAATTTAACTGGATGGCGAAGGCGAAGCTCGAACACCCGAGTTAAAAAAAAAAAAGGCTTAGAAAATGGAGGTTCACATGGAGGAGAACTACTTCCCGAATATTCAGCTCAAGTGTCTATAAGTTATGACCGCATCCAGTTTTTAAATGGGTGGCAAATGAGATGGGGAAGATCGTCACTTCTCACGATTAGTCAGGTGAAATTCGGACACTCGAGTCACACAAAAAAAAAAAAAAGAATAAAAAAAAGGCTTAGAAAAGTCCAATTTTGTCGAAAGATCTAAGAAAAAAAAAAGTGAAATTTAAACTTTCAGAAAATTTTCAATATTCCATGCACCTTGATAAATAGAAATTAAATTATAAATTAATTCATGATTTGATCATGCCCACTGACTAAGTGCAAATATGACAAGTTTAAGATGAACATAAAACTAGATTAATTATACACACCACTATGTTTTATGATGATTTTTTTGTCATAATGTTTTGTCCGTGTGTGCTTTGTTTGATACGAGGGAAAAATACTTCTCTACACTTTGAATTATTTATTTATTTTAAAAAAAATAATGGACAAATATGTTATTTTACTGAGATCAATGGACTTTTTGGACAAAATCGTTATCAGAGACGAGTTGCGCTATCTACTAACTAATGAAAGACCGAAGATAAGAATACCTCCAAAAAAAAGTTCAGAACATAAGCGTTACCACCGTTTATTCTGGATGCAACTTCTAATTCTTATATTTGTGTATAGAAAATTTCTTCTAAACAGAGTAACATAAACCCGGTTTACAACCCCCCTCCCACCCCACCACCCACAAAAAAAATAATAAATAAAATAAAATAAAAAATAAAAAATCAGGGGTTGCACAAGAGCACACAAAGAGATTGCATTAATGCCAATTGAGTCAAACATCAGGTTAAAATCATTGTAAAATTTGTTACAAATTCCGAAAAATCAGCCGATTACCGGCAACAAAGAAGTCTGAGGAATACTTTATTGAACAATGATACAGAAACTGAAAGGATGAGAACACTGGTCATGCTTCAATCCTGGCACCAGCATTCATCTGCAAGATCAACAATGAGCAAAGGATTAATCTTGACTACAAATTTCATTCTGTGCATTCATGAAAATGAGGACATGGAATCTATCCAACTTACTTTATTTTTGAAAGCAACAGTGAATGGAAGTATTGAAGAAGGACACATATTAGTTTTTCCCAAATTTCAATTTTCCACCAGCCACCCTGATTACATTCCAGTTCATGTGGCACTTTTATTAAGAGGTCACAGTTCTCACGCCTTTCTTTGAAGTTATGTCACGTTACATAACAGTTCCTAGATTGGGGCATGCACAATTTAGAGATATTTACGCTAGCCCTGGTGTGGTTAGAAACTACAATTTGCACTATCTGATGGAAAACACGACTGGAGATTATACATATTAAACTATAGATTTCTGCTTGCATTCTTGCATAGGAATTTGCTCAACTGAAATTGTGTGTGGCGCTTTTATGGAAGATTAAGTGCATCTTTCACTTACACGATAAGAATTAGATGGAACATAGGGAAAGCAGTCTAATTTTGTTGTATGATCTTCCAAAATAATGTTCAATCACGAGAGGGCTATGATATGATTTATAGCACGAGTGCATGTTAGCAGGCAGTTGTATATTTTTCGAAACTTTGCAAGAAACACAAATTGTTGAACTCCCGTCTTCAATCGCAAGATTTCACATGGACAGATTGTTATCTTCACCTTCATCCTATGTAAAGCCTTACCACACAATTTAGATCTTTCTAGTATAGTTATCATTTCTATCTCAAACAAAGATAGACAAATTGACGACATCCCTGCAATGCCTTCTATCAAGAACCATCTTTTTTGAGATTTTATCCTACAAAACATAAGGGCGTGTTCTCTTTACCGTTTTCAAACCGTTTTTTGTTTTCGATTTTCCAAAACAGTGAAAACGCGTTCCTTTCCTATTTTCGAAAATACGATTTTGAAAACAAGTTTTACAAAGAAAACTCAAAACGACAAATTTGTCGTTTTGAGTGTTTTCAATTGTAGTCTAAATACCAAAAAGAACACATTTTCAACCATCTCAAAATGGACACTCAAATACAAAACCTAAAATAAATTCAAAACTCAAACACAAAGAGAACATCCCCTAACTCTTTCCTCCATCTATCTATGATCGTATCCCTATCCCTACATAACAAAAGTCTCCATCTTTATGTGTTCTTATCCCTATGAAATGAAACTCCATACACAACTTTGTTTATATATCTACTTATTTCTGATGTTAGTTTATAAAAACTCTCTCCTAATCCTTGGTTCTACGATAATTATGCAACTTATGTCCATGACACTTGAATCAATCTCTTCACTACCAGATTAATTTCTTTCATTGCACCTAAATGCGTTTAACCTGTTTGTTCAGCTTATATACGCTTCTACAGTCAAATGGTACAAGGTATTGGAAAAGATAGATGAAAAATCATCAGCCCATATTCGACGCACGCATGCCTAAAGATCATCAAAATAACAAGACAAACTCTTTGCACATTCATAGGCCGAGAAATCCTAAATTTCACAAGGACAATTTATTTGATTCAACCGTGAATATGCGCTGAAAAAAGGAAAATTTCTTGAACAATGAGTACAATCGCATTCATAGTATAGAAGAACCCAATTTTAAGAAAAATGAGGCAAGCCCAATTAGCACACACTTAACATATATATGTTAACACTGAATTCATTACTTGAAATGGAAAACATATTCAAACAATAATTCAGTAAATCACATCTATGCATTTCACGTTTATGTGCGAGCAATCCTGACCTTGTACAAACGCAGCGATGTGCTTACCGTTTCCTCTTAGTGAGAAGCAGAAGAGGTGGAGTGAGAGTGAGCTTTAGGAGCGTAGATCTTGTTGTAGGCAGTTTCACCAACGAGGTAGATACCGAATGCAACGAGGGCAATTCCGAGGCCCGGGGTGGCGTGACGCCACTGATTCGTCATCATCGGGTGCTTCCGCCACTCGTCTCTCCGTCTAAAGAATTCCCCGGTGGATCCCAAAGGCTTCGCCATTCACGCTTCGTCTTCTTCTTCTTCTTCTTCTTGGAGTCGGGGCAGTGGCAGTATATGGGCAATGTATATATGGGCATTGGTGTTTTGATTGGTAATGTGGGTTTGGGCTTTGTATTAGATCAGCCCATGTTTGAGGAAGAGTAGAAATGGTATCTACAAATAGAGAAATTTCTCTTTAAAAAATACATCCTGCATTGGAATATATAATGCGTGTGATGCATCTCTTTATAGAGTGCAAAGTAATGGAAATGGTGTGAGAAATTTATTTGACATTTCATTGCTTTTGGAGATCGTATTTCTTGAAAATTAAATTTGGATATCAAGAATCGAATCTAACTTTTTTTCAAATCAATACCCAAAAGCTTCTTGTTTTCATGGTTTACAACACTATATTCGATGGAGAATATGCTAGGGTAAAATCCCGTATCTAGAAATGGTGAGTGCTCAGACAATGCACAATAGACATATCGTCGTTGGATAAAAAAAAAGAGTTTTAAATAACAGGGACATCGTAACTTTACATAATCAAGTTCTTATTGATCCTTAGAACTTCTACTTTTTACCAGAAAAATAGTGAAGCTAAGCTCGTAATAAAACATAAGCAATTAGTTGAAACTAAAAATCTTATCCTACTCTATTATCTTTTGTATCTGCTATGCGTTCTCCTGGATTTTGCACACTCTACAAACCATGAAAATCGTCCGCTTTTGAGCCTGCGCGTTGGTGTACATTGTTTAGCCTGTTCATAACACACAAGAAGTGTCAAAAGGCTTCTTTAATAGAGAATATGAACCTGATTCCAGCATACAAACTTGTAAAAACGAAAAAATGAATAGCTTACCATTTCCCTTCTGTGAGGTTTGCTTTTATTCCAACAGAAAAGCCCACTGCAACCGCCACCTCCCAATCCTGATTCATATCCCCTGCAAACGAAGTCGAAAAAGGCATTGGAATTTGGGTGTAGAAAGACTCCCTTCAATCAACTTTTGCCGATATATTTACTGGAAATTCAAGGTGTCGAGATTCGACACTTTAAGAACAAAGGGAATAATTTGTATTAACTTGTGTTCAGACTTCAGAGTAAAAGAGCTCAGTTGGATTTACTCACATGTTATCTCTGCAGAAATTGTTTGCAAAGCTACTATCGTGCAACAAGCTTGGAGAGAGGGGGTAAGGACTGATCCTCCTAAGAACATCGTCCGTTTGAGATTCAGTTCCTTCATTAATCTTTAAAGCTTTGATTTCACGATTTAACTCATCTTCCCAGTGCTGCAACGGCAAGTCTATGGAAGTCAATGAATCCATGTTATTTTGATGAAATGAGCCATCTTGGGGCAAGACTTGATTCCTTTCGGGTTTCAAACGGTTTGTTGATGTAGGAGCACCTTTCTCCATGGCCTGCAACCGTGCAGTTTCCAGTCTCTGCTCACGGATAATGGATTCAATTCTCCGCACCCGATCATTCCCAGTTTCACACTCAGAGGGTCCCATTTGATGTCCTTTGGACTCGTTTAAGGTTCCCCATGATACCTTTGGTGGCTTCTGACGTGAATCAAGGTTCAAATTGGCTTCTATTGCACTCGAGCATATTGATTTGTTCTCCTGCTCCATTGAAATGATAGGATCCATCTGCTGACTGAAAGAATCGGGTAACAAGATAATTTTAACCTCCACATTGCATCGTAGAACAATTTCAAACGAGTTCGTGATGCTGCTAAGAAACCCTTCTGCTCTGGTTTTAATATTACTATCAGCAAATGCAATATAAACAACAAAACAACCTGCACACAAAAGCTGTAAGGCTCAAGAATACCAAATAAATGAACACAATATACTATTATTGTCCCAGTGCAATACACAAAGTGATTCAGTTATTAAACATGGCATGAGTCGGATCAAATCTCAAATATGCTGGTTAACATGACTCTCAGTCATTTCAATTATTTGTCCTTAATAAATAATATATGCAAATATATGATAGGAGTAAGTCATTCCATGCACCAATCACGCTTATGCAGAGATACATAATGCTATTCAAAGTCTGATTCTCATTTCCTAATTCCATTCCCATGATTATGACTGCCAGCATATGAGCCGCTGAAGGATAAAGCTAGTACAAGGATTGACTTGAACAACTAAAAGAAAACAAGTATGGTTCTAATTTTAGAATAGTATCCTGAGTTTCTATAAATCATGCTTACCTTGAACTTCGGATATTGATACGAGCTTTCCATATGTATGAAGCAGATGCCTCAAAGTTCTTGAATGACACTTCTCAACACATTGCACCCAAATATCAATCAACGTGTCTGTGTTCATGCATTTTGATTTATTTTTCCCACTTAAGAAGTCATTGTGTCTGAAGGCCAATGCTTCATAATTGATTGATTGGCTGCCACCGGGATTGAAATTGGCAGCATCAGATCTCTGTTTCTGTGCAGTAGCTTCTCTGAACGTACGTATGCAATGCTCTTCATTTGTCTTGAAGCTCTGTCTTCGACTATTTCCCGACCGAGTTTGATCTGGTGAAGGGACTGAACCTAACTGTAAAAGGGTTGCCGTGAACCATGTTGACTGCTCACTTGAAACTCTCAGATGTTTTTCCGCCTCAGAAAGAAGCATCAGTGCATGCTTCAATTTATCTAATTCTCTTTCAGACACTGAAAAATCGATCCAGGCATTTCTAGTAACATTAGAATTATGCTTAACAAAAAACATTACAGTATTTAATGAAGGAGAAACCGTGAAAAATTCACTAATAAAAAAAAAATTAAAAGACAAAATTAAACCATGTGAATTAATTTTGACTGCATTTCATTCCACATATCTCGGAATAGCAATAGATCATACCAAGACAGACAAGGAAAATTTTATATTTAATAAAGCTGGATAAAATAGAATATCGTGCTGATGCCTATTTTCTGTCCAATTGACGAGCGACGTACTACACATATATATGATTATTTATACGAGGAGGCAGAAGTTGACAGAGCTTCAAGTTGATACACTTTAAACATATTACAATGTGCTGTGATAAAAAGGATTCATCTTAGCTGCGCTTTAAGATGGTCACTTCTATTTGAATTCACTGAATCCTACTCATGCTCTACATAAGATTTTTCAAAATTCAATCATCCCTTCAACCCCTAAGAAGAAAGATGGAAAGAGTATATAGAAAGAACTGCCTTTTCTCATTCGCAAGAAATTAACAAAGCACCTGATTATCTTTGAAGTTTTCATTCATCTTTATACTTGGTAATACTTTAATACACCAAATTTTCACTAGTGTCCATGTGCTGATTTGGCTGCACGAGTACCTAGGGAAACTTGAATTTTGCAGATCTATTTACCAATTACCATCATAAAACTCAAAATGCAACCTACAGGAAGTAAGACCAGAGAAGCACTTACAACTTCTTCCACCAAAGAATGAATTATTGAGCTTGGCATCAATTTTCGGGTAAGTTCCGGCAATAATATCTACAATAAGGGCCGCCAGCTGAGACATTAGAACTATTGGATCAACCCCTGAATCCATCAATTCTCTGGCTCTTATCACCGTCTCTGTGGTGTTTGATGACATGGCTAACTCCAGTAGGACCAGTAGTTTCTCATCAGAAACAACCCCAATCTACAGGGAAGAAAGAATGTTCTTTCAATAAATCAGATTTTTGTAAAGCAAATGAATAGAAACAAAACTTTCCTGATATGTGCAGTCTCACAGGTCAGTCAGAGAAAGGAAGTGTATGAAATGCAAACAATAATTAAAATTTATCAGGTAACATTTTAGCAACATGACAGTTTTTGAAAACCACATAAGATTTTATAGGGGTTTACAGTAGCGACAAAGTAAAGTAGTAGATTCAAATACAATGACATAAAGAAGAAAGGCAATTTAAACTCACAAGTTCATTTACCAAGGAAGTAGTGACTCTTTTTCCCAACAAACTTAACTGGTCTAACATTGTTTCTGCACCTCCCAGTGAACCATCTGCATTCAAAGCAATCAAATCTAATGCATTTGCCTCAACATCTAAGTTCTCATCAGTGGCGATCTTCCTCAACCGGGTAATAATGTCGCTGTTGCTAATTTTGTTGAAGAGGTGCATATGACACCTGGACGACATAGTACGGGGAATATTGTCACAATCAGTTGTAACGAGTATGAACACGACATGTGGCAATGGTTTCTCAAGAAATCGAAGAAATGCCAGCCATGTCTTTGAGGGCAACAAGTGACACTCGTCAATGACAAAAACCTTATACCGCGAAATGGTTGATGAGGAAATCCCAGATAGATTTCTAAAAAGATTTTTTACTCTATCAATTCCCTTTTTATTGGAAACATCAACTTCTTTGTGATCCTTGCTCTTGCCAGATAAGAAATCAGCACATTCCCTGCAGAAACCACAGGGCTTAGTCTCTTCAGTGGCAAGGCAATTCAAAGCAGCAGCAAAAATTCTTGAAGTAGATTTTTTTCCAGTCCCATGGGGACCATGGAAAAGATAAACAGGGGCAATCCTCCCCTTTGAAATCGTACTCATGAGTGACTGAACAACCATATTCTGCCCAAACAATTCGTCGAAAAACATTGGCCTATATTTCTGGCTAAGACTTTTGATATTTTCCGGAGAATTTTCCTCGATAACTTCCCCATTCAGAGTGACTCGCGCTAACCTTTCTTGACTCCTACAGTTTGTAGACCACCTCCTTTCATCCAACCGACTCATCGCCTCCAAATCAAGCTCTCCAAAAGTTGTGGTAAGCTCATTATCACTTTTCTCACTTCCCATAGACGATCCCTCTTGGCTGTCAGCGCTGAGCAAAGGAAGGATACCTTTAGCAGCGGGCTTTGAACTCGGTATCCTCTTGTTGGACCCCAAAGATGACTGATGATGTCTTCTTTGAGACAAGGATTGACTTCCGCAAAAAATGCTGCTTCCTTTCCTCCTTAAAGTATCCGAAAGAGATGGCGAACCACTGCCATTCCCTCTAAACTTTAGCATTGACGTTTTTGACCAATAACATGGAATCCCACAGCCCGGTCTCCCTGACAAATCCAAGTGGTCTTCCACCTCATCTTCTGCATTATTGAAAGATGCCGTGGTAGCATCCCAAGACCCAATAGTACTCGGATTCCTAAAACCAAATTTAAAAGAACTCGTTGACAATGCTGGAGTTATGTATGAAATAGAATCATCCTCTTTTCTACGACTCTGCAACAGCTTTGATGGTGAATTAACACAATCCTTATTTTTAAGCCTGGCAAGCAATGGTGAAATGGCAGACTCCCTCCTTAAATCATCAGAATTAGGAAAATCCTCAGTATCATCAGACTGATCCATCAAACTTACCAAATCATCCCTTCCTAAACCCAAATCAGAGATACCCTCCACTACATATTTTCCTTCCCTACTCGATATGTTTTGTGTCTTCAAGTTTTCATTCTGATGCCTCAAACTGGCACTATAATAATCACTCCTTTTCCACTTCTTGTTTTTGCGCCTAATAGAAGGCCTAAAATTGGTATTTTTGCACTTAAAAATCGCAGAAGCATACCAGTCGCTCAAACAAGTGTCACTCTTGGAATCATTTGCACCACCATTTCGTGCATCACTCGAGCTATCAACGTCCACACTCTCCTCTGTAGTCGAAGATGACCGGTCATCCTTAGCTTTTTCAACATCACCCTCACCAATCTGCCTACTTCTTTCGCTTTCGGATTTTTGACTCCTCCAATTATACAGAAACACCTTTCTATCTTTTTTAACCACATTCACATTAGCATTATTGTTAGCACTACTACTTTTACTATAATAATTACCATTTTCAACTTGCAACGGGATTTGAAACAATTGTTGAGAGGAAGAACGAAAGACGTTGTCATCAATTGAGTGGCGGCCGCCATTGTCGTGATGGTGAAAATGATGGTTCTTGGCAATGGATCTCGTTGAATTATGCGGGGACCGCCATGAGGAGGTGGTCCCAGGATCCCTTAACACGCGGGCCGCCTTCCGAATTTGCGTCAGTTCTTTCTTCAAATGCAGGTTTCTTGGCTCAATTGCACCACCACTGCCACCAGCCACCGTCCCACCTCGGCCGCGCATTTCTAACCAAAAAATCTATCAACTCACTGTATCAGAACCCACCTCAGCAGCAAAACAGAAATTCGACGCATTTTAGTCCCACGCGGTGGCCAAGACTCGTGCTAGGAAAATGAAAAGTAGGTGATGTTCAAGAAATGGTCAGTACACCAAACGCAGATCTGAAAGACTTTTTTCCCTTCATAAAACTTATTTCAACGGCCTTAAATACGTGGTTGAAATTAAGAATATACAGCTAGTAAAACTATACTGTAACTAGCAGTGGTGAGAATAGGGTTCCTCGTTCAAGAATCATGAAGCAAATTCTTTCCATTTTTATGCATAGGAAAATTGTGAGAAGGGACTGAAAACTGAAAAGATTCTTCTTTTTTCGTTAAAATCGAAGAAACGAAGTGAAAGGGAAGAGTGAAAATCCGGCCAAGGAAGAATGGCTTTGGGAGTCGGAAGAATTTCTCGTAAAGATTGGCATTTGTCTGAGATTTACTTCTTATTCGTCTCCTTGTCTACAAGTTTTGTTATTGCAGCAAATCCCCGTACAAGAACTGAATTGATATGATTGACTTAAAATAAGGAAAATATTTTTCAAATTTTTCTTATTTTCACTCCTACTTTTCTTTTTGGTTTTCTATTTCTTAAAAATTAAAACATTCAAAGAGAATTTTCTCTAAAGTGTTTGACTTCATTTAATAAGTACATCATGATTTATGCAATGATAATATGGATTATATAAATTAATTTCTAATGACTATCTTTTTCTTTCTCTTTTATAACATCATTTTGTAAATTAATCATTAAATAATGATGTACAAATAACATTACGAGAGATATGTACATGAAAAATTCACAAATTTCCCTATGCAAAAACCTGTGATTTTTTCCTGTACCTGCAGATTTATTCTAATATTATTCGACTTGATTAGTATGTAGTGAAGATAATTCTTTTTAGCTGTTCGACTTGACAAGTACTTATATTAAGTTATTAACACATCAAATTAAGAATAATATTATTTGAATATAATAAAGTTATCTAATGATTTACAGACGAATGAGGTGTAAAATAAGAGTTATTTTTTTTATTTGGTTAAAGAAATTATCATCCAATCATATCTCTCACATCATCATGTGTACGTAAATCATTAGGTAAATTATTATGTACATATAATACAACCGTCAAATTAATATAAAGAAACTCATTATAAATTATAATATAAGCAACTTTCTTCTTCTATTTTAATTTTTTTTTTTTTAAATTCTGGGTGAAGTAGTATATAATAGAACTGCAATTATTTCAAATCATAAGTACAAAGTTATATCCATCATAATTGAGGCATAATTAGCAGGGTCCATCAGAGTTATTATTAACATACTTAAACACTAATCAAGTTTTGCTAATTATAATTAATTAATTAAATTTATGTGAGATTATTCTTATAGTTCCAAGTATGGATCACTCATCATCTTGGCTGAAAAATTCCCCGATTTACGTCGTCATACAATTAATTAAATATGAAGCATATCGTTTGGAGCACGATGCTTGATCGTGTAACGAAACTCCTTCGTGTTACGGAGGAATTCGCTCGAGTATATCTTCTTGCATTTGAGTGGACTAGAGCTAAATTTGCTACCTTACTCTATTTTATATTGCAATCAGGGGCGGAGCCAGCCCGTCGAAGTAGGGGG